>CAUYLG010069685.1:0-65660 GCA_963573385.1 Cacajao melanocephalus | reverse complement strand
CACTCATGAGGGTACATTTGAATTCAAAGGAATGTTGTCCATGCCTATGTGCTGAATTGTATTGCCTAAGTTTTCTTCTAGGGCTTTTATGGTTTTAGATCTTACATTTAAGTCTTTAATTCATCTTGAGTTAATTTTTGTTCATGGTGTGCATGAATTATTTAACATAAATGTTATATTTTATTATGTCGTTAATAATTTTTCTATCATGTTAATTTAGGTCATTTCCTTATTATGTGGAGGTGATATGGCTTGAGTTTGAATTCCAGTTTCGTCTGATTTCAGAACCTAAGCGTCTGATTAAGTTGTACTATTTATGTAAAATGGCTAGTTTTTTCAACATGCTTTAAGTGTGCAATGGAATTTTTCATAGCCCAAGACCCAGAAAAAGTATGAGAACTGATGAATTCACAGAGGGTTGAGGGGCATATTTTATTTGTCCCATTTATATAATAATTACCATGCAAATTTGGGCAAGTTTCTTCAGTTTTTTTAGTCAATTTAGACCATTGACAGAATGGAGGTTTGGGGATTATGTCTGTCTAGCAACTCTTTATTCAGGGAAGCAGTTCTTCATCATTCCATGTGACAGCAATGGCTGAAAATTATGGCATTCCCAATTATATAAATGGTTATGTGATCCAGGATATCCAATAATTATGCCCTCCTGTGGCCATAATGCTCACCCAGGATTTGTGTACCCTCTGAGTTGTTTTCTTTTTAATACAAGGTTCTGCTCTGTTGCCCAGGTCAGAGTGAAGTGGCAGGATCATGGCGCACTGCAGCCTTGACCTCTCCAGGCCCAGGTGATCCTGCCACTTCAGCCCCTCAATTAGCTAAGACTACAGATGCATGCCACCACACCTGGCTAATATTTGTATTTTTTTCGTAGAGATGGGATTTTGTCAAGTTGCCCGGGCTTGCCTCAAACTCTTGGGCTACCTGCCTTGGCCTCCCAAAGTGTCAGGATTACAGTCATGAGCCACTGTGCCTGGTCTCCTCTGAAATTTTATACATAGGTGTTGGAAGAGAGAGAGTTCTCTTCCCCAGGGACCAAAACCTATTAGAACAGCGTTAAGTGGAGCTCTTTGTGTTCATCTCCTTTCCTTGCAAGGATGACTCAAAATGAAGGTGAGAGGGTGCAGTTGAGAGAGAAATGAACAGTGGAGCCTAATTATTACGTGAGTGCCTAGTTCCAGTCATGCCACCTTTGAATTTTCCACTATTTCCTTTGCAGCCATAATTATACTGGCTAGAAAGTTGATGAACTCAAGCCTGTCTATTTTTCAGAGTTGTTATAAGACATATGAATGTATTAGAAATGCACAAAAAGCATATAAGGTCACTATGTTATTTGACTTAAGGTCACTATTATTCTGAATTCAATCCTGACATTAGTTCCATGCCAAAGTCTACAAATAAGATCTCCTTGCCTTTTCATCTATTTCTGTGACTGGAACCAATATTCAGTTTTTTTTTTCCAGACCAGAAATTTCAGTCAACCCTATTGTCTTTATCCTGTACCTCCTTATCTCGCCTGTGACATTGGGAACAATCTCTCCGAGCCACAGCCTTTCTTCTTTGAAATCTCTGTCACCTACAACTTCTTATTTACTCCCACTTCCAACGCTATTATTCCTCATTTCTAGACTACTGTGATAATCTGTAACAGAAGGATTCTAGAGTAATAATTAAGACCACATATTCTGGGACAAGAATACCTAGGTTTGAATCTTGGTACTGCCTTTTACTACCTTCAAAAAACTGGGAAAATTATGTCTTGTGTTTCTTATGTGAAAACTGAATAATAACAGCATCTACCTGGGAAGGTTGTTGTCAGAATGAAAGGAGTGAATGCTGAGACTACTAAGCACATAGTAAGCACACAGGACATGCTGTTATGAGTAATAACTAGTGTTAGAAGGTTAGTAGCATGTATTGATTTATACTGGCTGTGTTTAGCAAAGTTTTAGAAAGAAGTTAACTCAGGCTAGAATTTAACAGTTTGCCAGCCCAAATGAAAGAAAATGGTAAGAGCCCATAATTCGGAGGATTGTTGTTTGGAAGAAACAACTGCCCCTCACCTTCAATCAGTAAAAGTTGGAGTTTTGAAACATTCTTTGTGAAACCTGGGCCACTAGAAAAATCAGGCTTGTCACATAAATTATTAAAACTCTGAGAGAGTTAGTATGACACCCAGTAAAGACATTTAAACTTAGAAAATAAAAAGAAATTAAAATGGTGGCATTAATGCGACTTATCAATAACTGACCAATTTCCTTGTCTTTCTCTGTATTACTAATCCCTTCCTTCCATACTTCCATACCTTTTAGATGCCTGAGTCATCACACCAACCAGAGCATTTTCCTCCATTAGGACATTTTCCCAGGTAACTACCAGTGAAATATGTAGCAGTTGGGCTGCCACCTTTGCCAGAGTCTATCTGGAATTGGATACTTCTTGTCAGCTCAAAATAAAATGCAAGCACAAATATTTAGCACAGAGGAGTTCCACATTCGACAGAAATGATGCCAGGCCATCACATCTCCATGATGTTCACTCATTGGCTCGAGCTGCCTGAAAAGGCAACAGTCTCAAATACTGTGGTAATTCTCAAAGGCATTGAATCCCGCTAGGTGAATGAGAAGTATTTTCTTGAAGGGTGTTTGGAGCATCACACATGTAAGGATCTCACAATTGAAGGAAGAAGGGCTGGGTGGTGGGTCTTAATTGGCAGAAGTCAGAGATTCACATTTATTATAATAAATACGAAGGTCAATGTGACATCCAAGAGGGTTCGATACACAGGAACTTGTGAAGATGGTTGTAAAACATAACTTCCCTAAGGATAAACTAGATAGACAGGCAACCAGGAAATTTGTTAGTATACATAATCAAAGAAGATGAGAATGGGTCAACAGGAGGCTAAGGGCAGTTGCCTCAGCAAAATATCATGATCTTGAACTTGAGCTAATATTCAGATCAGAAAAACACTAAAGATGTAGGTGGGTCCCCAAGAGGAAGGACCCCACAACACTATGGCAAGTATATACTGTGATGATGCTATAGTCCTTCATCAAAGACTGATGGCCACTTATTTGGTTACCATACACTGGGTAAAGGGTAATATCCAGAAATTTTAAAGACTATTATATACAGAGTCTGAGTTGATACTGATACTCAGACTTTCATAGCGTATCATGCCTACTGTTAGCATGAGGGCATATTAGGGTCTGGTAATAAATTTAAGCTTACTGTAGGTCCAATGGTTCCAGTGACCCTGACCCATGCATTAATCATTTTCTTGGTCTCCGAATGTGTAATTAGGACTGACATTCTTGGGAGTTGGAGTACTCTCTACATTGGATTCTTGGTCTTTGGTTAAAAGCCACCATAGTAGAGAAGGCCAGGTGAAAACCTCTGAATCTCATCCACAAGTGAGATCATAAATTAAAAACAATATTGCATTTTGCGGAGAAGAGTGGGAGGAGGGTGACAGAGATTAGTGCTACTCTTAAAGACCTAAACCATGTGGTAGTAGTGTCCCTACGATATCATTATTTAATAGCATAGATCTTGCAGTGGCCTGACAATCCTAGAGTACGACTACAGATTAGCTGAACCAAGTGGAAGTCCCATTTGCAGACATGACATTGTTTCTAAAGCAGATTTAAGTGGTCTTGGGTATATGGTGTGTGGCCTTTGATTTGGAAAATCAATTCTTTTTATTCCATTAGGGAAAAAGAATCAGAACATGTCTGCATTAACATGGGACAGACAATATTGTGCCTTCACAGTTTTACCCCAGGGCTGTCATAATATAATCTGAATAGAAGTAGACTGCACATTTCATAGAACACCACAGTAATACAATATGGCAGCAAAATCATGTCAGTCAGGCAGGATAAGTAAGAAGTGGCTAGCAGGTTGGAGACACCACATGCATTCTAGAGGACTGGTAACAAACCCTATAAAAATCTAGCAAGCTATCACAAACAATAGCATGTAATTCACAGTTTTTCCACACTGCTTTATAAATTCTTGAGGAATTTTTTGTAGATGTTTTTCCTACTAATTTTATATATTTGTTGACATGAAATTATAGATATGTTCTTATTAATTTTAAAATCTCAGCTGGGCACGCTGGCTCATCCCTATAATTCTAGCACTTTGGGAGGCCATACTGGGAGAATCACTTGAGTCCAGGAGTTCTAGACCAGCCTGGGCAACATAACAAGTGAGACCCTATATCTACAAAAAATTTAAAGAATTAGCTGGGAGTGGTGGTGCTTGCCTGTAGTCCCAGCTGCTTGAGAGGCTGAGGCGGGAGGACTGCTTCAGCCTGGGAGTTTGAGGTTGCAGTGAGTCATGAACTTTAGGTGGGTGACAAAGTGAGATCCTATCTCAAAAAAAAAAAAAAAAAACACCCAAATTTGGAATCTCTTCTGTATTTGTACTTATATTGCTTTTTTCATTAATAATATTTATTTTTTACTTTTATTCTTGTTACTTCTTGGTAAAAATTTATTTATTAGCTTTTGCAATAAACAAGACTTTGGTTTTATTGACCTACTTGTATCTTTGTTTCTACTTAGTTGATTAGCTGAAAGCTGGACTTGACAAAGGCCAATAATAGGGTAAAGTAGAGATGTCAAAAATTTCTTGGCATAAATCTAGGGATTTAAGGAAATATTGTTAATACAGATTTGTCATAAGTAATCCACTCACTAATTCCTCCAATGTTGATCCCCAACAGGGGCCAGAGGACACTTCTTTCACCACAAGAAATTACTTGTTAAAGGGAGAACCAGCCTCCTATAAAAATGTGGTTATAGTTGTGTGTTATACATACCGTCATTAAAATGAGATTTCTGATATCAAAGGGGATGACAGGCTCTGGAATGGAAGAGTTCTCATAGCAGAATTTAAGCACAAGAGGGAAGATAGGCACAGTTAGTGCAGGAGTTCACAGTCATATGGTGATCAGAATTGTTAAACCTACATAAGCCTTTGGAAGTGGTTAACTGATCGTGGGATCTTAAAGGCCAAAATAGATGGACAACTTGTGAAGGTCTTACCATCTTTAGAACCAAAAATATAGAAGAAACTAGATATCTTTGAAAATGGACCTTGCAATTGCATCACAAGTACATACTGTACAACTTGGAATCCATCAAGAGGACTATTTGTTAGAATAGAATTTCCAAGTGTGTTCTATGCTGCTTTCCAAATCCAAAGAGGTCTACCTAACATTTTACCTCTGCATGTGTAGAGTACAAATTTTAATAACTTGTCTGTTCCTTAAAGGGAAGTCTTAGCATCCCTCAGTTCACTGAACTAAAAACTTCACTAATGTCGGGCCCATAAATCTTCAGCACGTTTATGTATTATCAGGCCACTTTGGGTACTTGCTGTTTCTTACATAAAAATTACAGATCTGTTCTCTACAGGGCCCAGGCCACTGTCTCTGATTCAACTGTTGCTTTCTGTGGGGTCAGACACCTTATGTTTTAAATATTCCTTTAACAAATTTTAGTCCATTTATTTGCTTTGCTTTGCTTTTTTTTCCCCCCCCCCAGGGTCTCATTCCATCATCCAGGCTGGAGTGCAGTGGCGCTCTGGTTCACTGTAGCCTCGACCTCCTGTGCTCAGGTGATCCTCCCGCCTCAGCCTTCCGAGTAGCTGGGGTATAGGCATGCACTACCATGCCCGAATAATTTTTTGTAAAGATGAGTTTCACCATGTTTCCCAGGCTGATCTCTACTCTTGGGTGCAAGCAATCTGCCTGCCTTGGCTTCCCAAAGTGCTGGGATTACAAGCTCGAGCCACTGGTATCAATTCTTATTATTTCTTCAAAACACTTAACATTTTTATTGATATAATTTGCCTATATCCGGGTGTGGTGGCTCACGCCTGAAATCCCAGCACTTTGCAAGGTTGAGGCAGATGGATCACTTGAGGCCAGGAGTTAAAGACAAGCCTGGCCAACATGGTGAAACCCTGTCTCTACTATAAATATAAAAAATAAGCTGGGCGTGGTGGAAGGCACCTGTAATTCCACCTACTCAGGAGGCTGAGGCAGGAGAATCACTTGAACCCAAGAGGTAGAGGTTGCAATGAGCTGAGATCTTGCCACTGCACTCCAGCCTGTGTGACAGAGCAAGACTCTGTCTCAAAGAAAAAAAAATGCATACAAATAAGCGTACTTACTTTTCTTTTTTTCTTTAGAGATTGGGACTCACCTTGTTTCCTAGGTTGGACTTGAACTCCTATGCTGAAGTGATCCTCCTGTCTCCGCCTGCCTAGTAGCTGGCACTACAGATGCACACCACCACATCTGGCCAAGTGTACATATTTTTATTGTAGAGTTCAAGTTCTATGAGTTTTGAAAAATGTCTGTGGCTATGCAACCACAGCTAGTGTCAAGATGTAGAACATTTCCACTACTCCAAAATATTCCCTTTCTTTCTCTTCCCAATCAAATCTCACTCCCATTACTGACCCCAGGTAACTACTAATCTCCCTTCTAACACCAGAGATTATTTTGATCTTTTCTATAATTTTATATAAATGGAAATTATGCAATAAGTATTTGTTTTTGTCTGGCTACTTCCACTCTGATGTTTTTGGGATTTGTGCATGTTTTATGGGCATCAGTGGTTTGTTTCTTTTTATTGCTGAATAATCCTTTGTATGAATATACCCAGTTGTCTACTATGCACCTGTTGGTAGACATTTGGGTTGTTTCAGATTTTTGGCTATGAAGAATGAAGCTGAGATACCACATTATACCCACCAAAATGGCTAAACAAAACACTGCCAATACGAAGCGCTGGCAATAATGTGGAGGAACCAGAACTCTCAGACATTGCTAGTAGGAATTAAAAAAAATAAAACCACTTTGCAAAACAGTATGGCAGTTTCTTAAAAGTTAAATATATGGCCTGGTGTGGTGGCTCACGCTTGTGATCCCAGCACTTTGGGAGGCCAAGGCGGTGGATCACCTGAGGTTGGGAGTTTGAGACCAGCCTGACCAACATGGTAAAACCCAATCTCCACTAAAAATACAAAATTAATTGTGTGTGGTGGCGCATGCCTGTAATCCCAGCTACTTGAGAGGCTGAGGTAGGAGAATCACTTGAACCTGGGAGGCGAAGGTTGCAGTGAGCCAAGATTGCGCCATTGTACTCCAGCCTGGGCAACAAGAGTGAAACTTAATCTCAAAAAAAAAAAGTTAAATATATGCTGGCCATATGATTCAGCAATTCTATTCTTCTGTATTTACCAAGGAAAATGAAAATATATGTCCCCAATGACTTACACACTAATGTTCACAATATCATTTTAAGAAATGTTTAGGTTGATCTCTTTTGAGCTTTGCTGCTGAAGCTGTAAATTTAGGTCAGAGAAAAGGAAAAAAATGAGTTATAAGAGGACAACCCTGAGGGGTGTGTATATATATACATATATATATATATACACACACATATACATACATATGTGTATACGTGTGTGTGTATATATATACATATCTCCTTATTCTTATATATCTCTATATATACAGATCTTGAACATAATATAGAGAGAAAATATATATATATATATATCTCCTTATTCTTAAAAATACATTCATAAGGTGACTTCATGTGGCAGAGCCCTTTTAAAAAGAAGCATCCTCTATGTGTTCTCTAGGCCACTGAAAACAATTTGATTTTAACATTTAATTTAATTATTAGAGATAGGGTCTCACTCTGTCACCCAGGCTAGAAGGCAGTGGGACAATCATAGCTCACTGCGATCTTGAACTCCTGTGTTGAAGTGACCCTACTGGCTCAGCCTCCCAAGTAGTTAGAACTACAGGTGCACACTGTCATGTCTAGCTAATTAACTTTATTTTTTGTAAAGATGGGGATCTCGCTATGTTACCCAGGTTGGTCTTGAACTCCTGGCCTCAAGTGATTCTCCTGCCTTGCCCTCCCAAACTGCTGGGATTACAGGAATGAGCCACTATGTCCAGCCCAAAGCATGTTTTATCCAATACATGCTTTTCGGACCTACAACCAAGCAGTTTGGACAAAATAATAATGTTGCATCCCTGCATCACACTAAAAAAGATAAATGCCAGAAGGGATAATTCTATAATTGGCACATAAACAGTACAGTGATTCACATCTGCAGTCCCAGCACTTTAGGAGGCCAAGGTGGGAGGATTGCTTGAGCCCAGGAGTTTGACATCAGCCTGGGCAACACTGGGAGACCTCATCTCTACAAAAAGTAAAAATTAGCTGGGCAAGGTGGCCCAAGCCTGTAGTCCCAGCTACTTAGGAAGTTGAGGTAGGAGGATCACTTGAGCCTAGGAGGTTGAGGCAGCAGTCAGCCATGATTGCACCACTGCACTCCAACCTGGGTGACAGAGTGAGACCCTGTCTCAAAAAAATAAAAACATTATATATAATTATATTAATATCTATAATGTGGGTGAAAAACATTTTAAGACATACACTAAGGAGATCAACTATAAAGCACAGATTTCATCTGTATAAAACTCAAGGTATAGAAAACAAAACTGTCTCCTGTAAGTCTTTAATCTACTGGCTAATTTATGATAAATGCATACAATAAAACAGTGCACATTTACAAAAAATTGAATATACTCATTCAAAACATATTTTATGAACCTTTACTTACCATGTACTACCTAAAATGTGCCACTGTTCTAGGCAATAGGGTGAAAGTCTGAGTAAAAAAAGATTTCTTCTCTCACAGAGTTTATATCTTTACAAGAAGAGACAAATATATATATATATATATATACACATATGTACATATATGTATATACATACACTTTTTAATATTTAGATAAATGCTATGATAAAAACAAAAGAGGGTAACATGATACAGATTGATTTAAATGTGAGAAAAACCGCAATTGGTAGTTTATTTTTAAATCTTATTCAAGCTGATTTAAAATTTTTTTTAGATGGAGTCTTGCTCTGTCGCCCAGGCTGCAGTGCAGTGGCATGATCTTGGCTCACTGCAATCTGCCTCCCAGGTTCAAGCCATTATCCTGCCTCAGCCTCCTGAGTAGCTGGGATTACAGGTGTGCGCTACCACATCCAGCTAATTTTTGTATTTTAGTAGAGATGGGGTTTCACCATATTGGCCAGGATGGTCTCGATCTCCTGACCTCGTGATCTGCCTGCCTTGGCCTCCCAAAGTGCTGGGATTACTGGCATGAGCCACAGTGCCCGGCCTTAATATTTAAATTTAAAATTTTATTTTATTTTAGACTCAGGGAACACATGGTACATGTTTATTACCTGGGTATACTTCATTCTGGTGGAGTTTGGGCTTCTATGTAGCCATTACCCAAATAGTGAACATTGGTGGTTTAATAGGCCTTTTGAAAAGGTGAACTTGAGTGGAAATCCTACACTGTTCTAGTTAGAGAGGAGTAACTTGTGAGAATTATCTTAGTTTGCTTAAGAAACAGAAAGAAGAAAAAACAAGAATATACAGTATACTCATAGTTAAATATATATGTGTGTCTGTGTGTGAACTGTTTTTATACATAAGCATTATGTGGGACTTTTATTTTTTTATTTTCTGTTTCTTATTCCTCTTTTTCTATTGTCTTGCTTTCCTGTGGGCTACTTGAACTTATTTTAGAATTCCAGTTTTTAGTTACTGAGAGTATTTTTGAATGTAACTTTGTGGGTTTCTTTTTTTTTTTTTTGAGAAGGAGTCTCACTCGGTCACCCAGGCTAGAGTGCAGTGGCATGATCTCGGCTCACTGCAACCTCTGCCTCCCGGGCTCAAGCAATGTTCTGCCTCAGCCTCTCAAGTAGGTGGTATTACAGGCGCCTACCACCATACCCAGCTAATTTTTGCATTTTTAGTAGAGACTACGTTTCTCCATCTTGGCCACACTGGTCTTGAACTCCTGAACTTGTGATCCATCTGCCTTGGCCTCCCAAAGTGCTGGAATTACAGGCATGAGCCACCGTGCCCAGCCAGCTTTGTGGTTTCAATAGGTAGTATGATATACATACCTAACTCACCACAGTCTACAGGTATTGATGTATTACAACTTTGACTAAGGTGTAAAAATGTCGCTTCTGTTTAAGTCCTTTACTCTTCTTGCTGTTAGAGACAGAGTCTCAGTATGTTGCCCAGGCTGGTATTAAACTCCTGGCCCCAAGTAGTCCTCCCACCTGTCTCCCAAAGTGCTGGGATTGCAGGTGTGAGCCACTGCACCTGGATCTTTTACTCTTATTGTCTTAAACCTTTCCTCTATATAATTAAAGTCTCACATCAGACGGTGTTAAAATTTTTGCTTCAACCATTGAGCATGATTTTAAAAACTCCTGAGAAAGACAGTCTGTCACATTTACCTGTATTTTAACCCATTCCATAGTTTTTTCTCTTCTTGAAGTTCCAACCTGTTTCCTTTAAAGTTGGAGGTGCTCTGTTAGTCAGTCTTTAAGGGCAGTCAACCAATTATGATTTTCCTTCATCTGAAATGTTTTTATTTCTTCTTAATTCCTGAAAGTATTTTTGGTAGATATAGAATTAGAGGTTGACAGTTCTTTCAAGCACTTGAAACATGTGCCACCTCTCTCTGGCCACCATGGTTTCAGATGACAAAGCTACTGTCATTCAAATTGTTGTTACCCCATAGGGAATGTATTGTTTCTCTCTTAAAATTGAATATAATCACAATGGAATTTCTAATAAATTTTGCAAAAGGAATTTGGCAAGATTATTCTAAAATTTATCTACGGCCAGGTGTGATAGCTCTTGCCAGTAATCCCAGCACTTTGGGAGGCTGCAGCTAGAGGATTGCTTGAGCCCAGTAGTTCAAAACCAGCATGGACAGCAAGGGGATATCCCATCTCCAGGAAAAATGTAAAAATAAGCTGGGTGTGGTGGTGTTTGCCTGTAGTCCTAGTGACTCAGGAGGCTCAGGCGGGAGGACTGCTTGAGCCCAGGAGGCTGAAGTTGCAATCAGCCATGATTGCACCACTGTACTCCAGCCTAGGTGATGGAGTGAGGCCTGGTCTCGATAAATAAATAAATAAACAAATAAATAAATTTTATTTTTCAGGAGATTGAGACCATCCTGGCCAATATCAACCCTGTCTCTACTAAAATAAAAAAAATTAGCTGGGTGTGGTGGTGCACACCTGTGATCCCAGTTACTCAGGAGGCTGAGGCAGGAAAATCACTTGAACCCAGGAGGCGGAGTTTGCAGTGAACTGAGATTGTGCCACTACACTCCAGCCTGGTGACAGAGTGAGACTCTGTCTCAAAAAATAAATAAACGAATAATAAAAAGTAAAATTTATCTACAGGGGAAAACACATAAGATAGTCTAGAAAATGAGAAAAGAAATAGCAAGAGAGGATGTGCCCTACCAGAAAGATACAGTAATTAAGATCATATAATATTGGCACAGAAATAGGCAATGAGATCAATGTAACAAAATAGAAGATCCAGAAAAAGACCCAAATATAAATAAAATTTAAAGAGCATAGGAAATCTTTTAAAAATTAATATATGGAAACCCTTTCTAAACAAGAGAAATTCCAAAGCCAGAAACGAAAAGAATTTCAGAAAACTTATAGCACAGGCTGGGCGCAGTGGCTTATGCCTGTAATCTCAGCGCTTTGGGAGGCCAAGGCAAGCAGATCAGCTTAGGTTAGGAGTTCAAGACCAGCCTGACCAACATGGTGAAACCCCATCTCTACTGTAAATAAAAAAAATTAGCCAGCAGCTACTCAGAGGCTGAAGCAGGAGAATTGCTTAAACCTGGGAGGAGGAGGATGCAGTGAGCCGAGATTGTGTCATTGCACTCTAGCCTGGGCAACAAGAGTGAAACTCTGTCAAAAAAGAAAGGAAGAAAATCAGCCAGGTGCGGTGGCGTTCGCCAGCAGTCCCAGCTACTTGGGAGGCTGAGGCACGAGAATCACTTGAGCTAGGGAGGTGGAGGTCACAGTGACCCTGGTGACAGACTGAGACTCTGTCTAAAGAAAAAAAAAGCTTATAGCATACAACCTCACTATATACAAGGGAAAATATAAGTAATGACTTGTGAGAATATGCTGTATTTGCAACATATATACAAAAGGCATAAAATCCCACTACATAAAGAGCTTCTACAAATGAGTAATAAAAACATAGGGATCCTAATAGAAAAGTGATTCATAGCAAAATGTTTCATAGCAAAGGCTATGAACCATCATTTCACAGAAGATAGACACTAGTCAATAAAGTTTCATATTCTCATAAAAAGTAAATCAAAACAAGATATCACTTTACCTCACAATATGACAAAAGTTAAAATTTGATAATATGTGTCATTCATTCAGTCAATAAATATTCACTGAGCACCAAGTAGTACATTAGTCATGGGTACAATGATGAACAAAATAGTGTCTAGACTCATAGTGCTCCCAGTCTAGTGATGTAATCACTATAAAATCACACAAATGTAAGTGTATAATAACAAATGTAATTGTAAGTTAAGTACATGCTAAAGAGAATAAGTCTAGAGTACAATCATCGGGACCTTAGTGATTACAATGGGATCAAAGAACGCTTCTCTGAGTAAGACTTGCTTGGGCTGAAATATAAAGGATAACCTGAAATGAACTAATGAAGTTACAGTGTGAAGGGATAGATAGCTTTTATTTCAGACAGAATTAACGTGCTCAAAGGTCCTTATCACATGACATTTGAGGAAACAAAGTGCAGTTAGAGAGGAGGAAAGTAAACGAGTAAGAAGATCATGCAGTCTGTGGACCATGTTAGGACTTTCGGCCTTTAAGAACAATGAAAAGTCATCAAGTTATGTTAAGCAGAATATGAGCAGAATTGCTTTATACAAATCAGGCTGACTTTGTTGTGAAGAAAAGATATGGGGAAATGAAGTGAAATCTTTGGCAAGATTCCAGGTTAGAAATGATAATTTGTACAATACTAATAGTTAAGGTTAAACACACACACACATCATTCTCTACATGTCCCCAAATTAATTTTCTTCTCTTCTAAACTTGTTTCTTTTCCTGGGTTCATCACCTCAGTGAAACGAAATAGCTAAGAGAACTGGGTAAGTCATCTGCGTAACTGGAAGCTGAAGTCCTAAGAGTGGACGACCGTGGTATAAGAGGCTTTAAAGAATGAAATTCTGTAAGCATATCACCCAAACAAGAAACGGCCCTTCCTTCCCTTTCATATAATTGGATGATATCCAGTTCATCACCCACTCCTTTACAGTCTCCCTTTAAATTGTTTCTTCAATCAGTCCTCTCAATCCATTCTCTCTGCATCAGTTCAGGTTAGTTTCCAGAATATTTGCCTCTAGTGACCTTCTTTCCTTCAGTTCACCCTCAACACAGGCAGTAGAATGCAAATATGATTATGCACATCCTCCTTAGAGTTTTAACGTGTCTTCCCAGCTCACTGAGCAACATCCAGGTTCCTTCACAAGGACTCCTTTTTCACTCTCACGTCTTTTCACCAGGCCAGTGAATTTCCTCTTTTTTTGCTCTCTTCCATTTTGTATAACGGGCTGTTTTTCTTTGTCTCTTTTTCATAAACTGTTTCCTCGACCTGGAACAATACTTCTTTGATTCAGTGGGTTGACTCTTCCCTAACCTCATATTTCAGCAATACAGTTCCTCTCCCCTCCTCCCAGCTGGCTCAGAGTTGGGGTTCTTCAAGGACAGGGTGTCTGGCTTGCTTCCCCAAACCTCTCCTACGTGTCCAGGACAGTGCCCCACACAACACTGGGAGTCATGGCACCCCCAGGACACTGGGCGTCCAGACCCTGTAGATGCAATCCAGCACCTCCTTCCAGAAGGCTTCCGAGGAAGGGCTCGAGCTGGAGCACCTGAAAAACTAGGACCGCTCCAGCGGCTGCGTTCCTTCTCAGGTAACGTGAGACTGCTCGACAGTGGGCGTTTCCCAGAGGGAGAAGCCTGGCTGTGCCGGTACCAGGTAGAGACTGGGCCGCTCCATGAGGGACAAAGAGGCGCATCCTCGGAGACCACTGTTTCAAGGCGACCTGGGAGCGTTGGAAGGATTCTGGTTATTACATTTCTCTGAAGTCAAAGTGTCAAGAGTTGTTTGAACCAGAGCAATTCCATCCTGTTTTTGCTGTTTTGTTTTTTTGAGTCGCAGTTTCACTCTTGTCACCCTGGCTGGAGTGCAAATGGTGCAATCTCGGCTCACTGCAACCTCCGCCTCCCGGGTTCAAGCAGTTCTCTGCCTCAGCCTCCCAAGTAGCTGAAATTATAGGTGCCCGCCACCACGCCCCGGTAATTTTTGTGTTTTTAGTAGAGACAGGGTTCCACCATGTTGGCCAGCCTGATCTCAAACTCCCGACCTCAGGTGATCTGCCCGCCTCAGCCTCCCAAAGTGCTGGGATTACAGGCGTGAGCACCGCGCCTGGGCAACACCATCTTAAACAGGCGCTGGGTAAAAATAGGCTGAGGCATACTGGGCTGTGTTCCAAGACGATTAGGCATTCTAAGCCACAGTATGAAATATGAGGTCACCATAAGATACAGGTCATAAAGACCTTGGCGACAAAAGTTTACAGTAAAGAAGCCGGCTAAAACTCACCAAAACCAGGGTGGCAATGAGTGTGATCTCTGGTTGTCCTCACTGCTACACTTTCACTCTAAGGGGCAGTTGAACCAGAGCAACTCTATTGTGAGTAGGGGCTGGGTAAAATAAGGCTGAGACCTGCTGGCTGCATTCCCAGGAGGTTAAGGCATTCTTAGTCACAGGATGAGACAGGAGGTTGGCACCAGACACACCCCATAAAGACTTCGCTGATAAGAGGTTTCAGTGAAGAAACCGGCTAAAACCCACCAAAACCAAGATGGTGATGAGAGCGACCTGTGGTTGCCCTCACTGTCCACCAGTGCCATGACAGTTTACAAATGCCATGGCAACGTCAGGAAGCTACCCTGTATGGTCTAAAAAGAGGAGGCATGAATAATCCACCCACTGTTTAGCATATAATCAAGAAATAACCAGGCAGGACGCGGTGGCTCACGCTTGTAATCCCAGCACTCTGGGAGGCCCAGGCAGGCGGATCATAAGGTCAGGAGTTTGGGACCATCCTGGCTAACATGGTGAAACCCCATCTCTACTAAAAATACGAAAAATTAGCCAGGCGTGGTGGTGCACACGTGTAGTCCCAGCTACTCCGGAGGCTGAGGCAGAATCGCTTGAACCCGGGAGGCAGAGGCTGCAGTGAGCTAGATCGCGCCACTGCACTCCAGCCTGGGCGACAGAGCGAGACTCCAGAAAAAAATAAAATAACCATGAAAATGTGCAACCAGCAGCCTTGGGGCTTCTTTAATCCTTTACTTTCCTAATAAACTTGTTTTCACTTTACGGATTCGCCTCGAATTCTTTCTTGCGCGAGATCCAAGAATCCTCTCTTACAGTCTGGATCCGGACCCCCTCTGCAGTAGTAAAAGGTCTTAGACTGAAAGACCGGCTCCACAGTCGTTCTAAAGAATCCTGACTGTTTTAATAGCGGCGGTCTTGGCGGATGCTGGGCCCCGGTGGGTTCTGGGAAGTGTAGTCGTCTGAGTCTCCAGTTCCTTGTCTCTGGGCAGAGTGTGCCCGCCAGCGAGGCACTGTGGGAGTCGTAGTAGGGGAGGAAAACCCTATGCCCTCTCGCGTGGGCCGCAGAGGTTTTGGGGAATGTAGTCGCCAGAGCCCTGCGTTGTCTCTTGGCTTTGAGCGTGGCGCGAGGAACTCTGCGAGTAGTAGTAGGGGAAGAAAGCCCTCCGCTCTTCGGCGCAGGGTCGCAGGAGGTTCTGGGAAGTGTAGTTGCCTGAAGCTTGCCTTCTTTGTCTTTAGGTGTTGCGCGCGTGTCCTCGAGGCACCCTGGGAATTGTAGTCGGGTGGGGAAAGCCTTATGCCCTCTCGCGCAGGGTCGCGGTTGGTTCTGGGAAGTGTAGTTGCCTGAGTCCCGCGTTCTTTGTTTCTAGGCTAGTTGTGCGCGTGGCCGGGAGGCACTCTGGGAGTTAAATAGTAGGAAAGGAAAGCCCTGTGTAGTCTCTCGTGGGGGCCACGGTTGTTTTGGGGAAGTGTAGTGGCCTGAGTTACGCGTTGTTTCTTGGCCCTAGGCGTGGCCCGAGACCCTCTGGCAGGAAAGCCCTATGCTCTCTCCACCAGGCCGCGGGGTTTTCTGGAAATTGTAGTTGTCTCAGGCCCTGGTTCTTTGTCTCCTGGCGCTCTGGGCGTGGCAGCGAGTCGTTCTGGGAGTTCCGGTAGGAAAAAGCCTTATGCCCTTGCGCGCGGGGCCGCCATGGTTTCTGGGAAGTGTAGTTTCTTGAGGCCGGCGGCTGGTTGGGGTGACGTCCCCGGGTCTTCTCAAAACGCAGTTCCTGCGACTCCCGCGGTGGGGCCTTCGGGGGCGGCGCCGAGAGTCTGGCCTGTGTTTGCTGTAGGCAAGGAAAGGGGTGCGCCCTGTCTGCGCCGGATGGCCCCGGGGGTTGACCTGGTCCGGAGCCCTGGCACGCTGCGCCCACCTGGCCGAAAGCACCACGGAAACGCGCTTTTCTGTGGCCACTGTTAGGTGAGGGGGTTCTGGGGAGGCAGCGCCGTCGCGAGAAGAGAAAGCGCACCGGCGTCAGTGGTCCAAGCGCGATGTCTCAGGGCGCCCCGCTCTCTGTGTGGGAGGCAGGGAGCGGGGGCCACGGGAATCCCCCGTGGGGGATCTAGTGACTTGAACTCGGCCTAGCTGGCCCGTTCGCTCAGGGCTTCTTTCTGTCTCTGCCAGGTCTGCCATTTTACACTTTTCTGATCTCCTCGGTCCCTTCTGTGAGCTATGTCTCAGGTAAGCTGATGATATATATATATGTATATGTATATTTTTTCTTTTTGGGAGAGAGAGAGAGAGACAGGGAGACAGGGTCTCCTCCTGTTGCCCAGGCTGGAATGCAGCGGAGCCATCGTAGCTTCCTGTAACCTCAAACTCCTGGGCTCAAGTGAGCCAGTCCACTCGGCCTCCTTCCTCTTTTCTTTGTGCAGTGTTTTTCAGGACTCGGGACGTGGCTTGCTTTCTTCTAAAACTACCTGCCTGGCAGAACCCCAGGACCCTGTCCTCTGTTCCTCCTTTTCAGGTGTTTATACTTAAGTATACATAGAGTGAAAGGACGCTATCTAGATATGGGCGGGGTTTCTGACCTGGCTGGTACGTTTTAGGGTGAGGGTTAGGCTGCCAGCTGTTAAATTGCCTCCTCTTTCCCACAGTATTAGAACCAGGAGTGCTTTATGTTACTCCAGCTCCCCTTCATTCATTTATTCAGTATGTTTTTACTGAACCTCTGCTTTCAGTGGTTCTCGCTGATCCTTGGACCAGCAGTATCAGCAGCATCTGAGAACTTACTAGAAATGAATATTCTTGAGCCCTACCCCAGACCTTCTGAATCAGAAACTCCGGGAATTTGGCTCAGCAATCCAACAGTCTTTCCAAGTGATTCTGATACACAACTCATTCTGTGTCTTAAGGATGCAGAAGTGAGCAAAACAGAATCTCTGAACCCATAGCTCATTTTTCAGACATGACATTTCTTGAGTAAGGAACACTTATTTTTATTTTGATTGGGACTAAGTGCTTGGCTGGTAATTGTGCTTCACAGCGGTGGGGATAACAGGGTCCACTATTCAAAATGAGTCCCTCATTTTCAGTTCCACTTATTTGTCCTACTTTTTGTCATACTTCTCTCCAAATTCAGAGGCTCTCTGAGTTTTGCTGGGGAATCTGATTTCCACCTCTGCTGCAGATCTTGCTGTTTATGAAACAGCTGCTTTATTAGTCAACAGTCTTTAATCACTTTTTTATTAAACTTCAAAACTGTAAAATATAACTGCCGTACATCTGAGGCTTCTACTAGTTTGAGACGTTTTAAATTCCCATTCATGCTTTAGAGATTAATGTGGATCACTCAAGTGGTGCAAAACCAGGCTGGAAAGAAAGGCTTATATACTATACCCCCTAACTCTGAGGGAAAGTGCTTTAAGTTCTGTCCTGGGAGGTATTACATTCTCTTCTTGCAGAATCAACTTTCTTTATTGCTTATCCTTCTTGTTCTATGACATTGCTGAAATTACCACTAAGTTTCACAGGTATTTCTTCAGCATTAGGGATGACTGTGACAAACTTGAGACTGTACGCTCCGTTTGAAGGGTACTGCTGTTATCTGCTGTAGCCAGTTATTACTCTGAAGAAATTCTGGTTGAATTATATTAAAATAGGCTGGTATTAAGGAAAATATACATTGCCTATTAAACATAAAGGAATACTACAAAATCTTAAGAATTTTTACAATCAGTATTAAAAATCCATGTTGTTCATGTGTGTAATCCTTTATCTTGAACAAAAATTGTAAATTATCTCAGGACAGATAATTTATGTTTTTTTTCCCCTTTTTCCAGTTATATAATGAAACACAAAAGCTAGGTTCTTCATTATATAATTACTCAGAATTCTGAAAACTTTCATTGTTACTAGACACATTGTCTCACCTCCACAGTGAGAGTCATTTTATTCCTTGATAAGGGAGTTTGGGGGCATGGGTGCTGGCATTGCAAATATCTGTGTCATTTCAGGGGTCAGTGACATTCAGAGATGTGGCCATAGACTTCTCCCAGGAGGAGTGGAAATGGCTTCAGCCTGCTCAAAGAGATTTGTACAGATGTGTAATGTTGGAGAACTATGGCCATCTGGTCTCACTGGGTAAGTATTTCCCTTCGCCTCCCTCAAGTCAAAATTTGACTTTTAGGGTGGCTGTTATAAATCATAATTATCTGGCTGAATATTCCCAAGGGAGGTATGGGGTTTCTTAAAATTAGTTTTTAAGATGGGGACGTAACTGCACCTTATTTTAAGACATTTTAAAAACTTACATCTGACATTTCTTTTGTGACCCCTCTTAGGATTCAAGGACTGATTTTGAATTTATTTCATTTTCTGCAAGCAGGTCTTTCCATTTCTAAGCCAGATGTGGTTTCCTTATTGGAGCAAGGGAAAGAACCCTGGCTGGGGAAAAGGGATGTGAAAAGAGATCTGTTTTCAGGTGAGTGAATTAGAAGCTGATGGGGAAGTTTTTTTTTTAAAACAACCCAGTTAGTCAATGAGAAAGCAATACTTTTTTTTTTTTTTTTTTTTTTTTTGATAAAGTGTTGCTTGTTGCCCAGGCTGGAGTGCAATGCTTCAGTCTCGGCTCACTGCAACCTCCACCTCCTAGTTCAAGCAATTCTCCTGCCTCAGCCTCCCAAAGTAGCTGGGATGACAGGTGCCTGCCACCACGCCCAGCTAATTTTTTTGTATTTTTAGTAGAGATGGGGTTTCACCATGTTGGCCAGCTGGTCTCTAACTCCTGATATCAGGTGATCCACTCGCCTCAACCTCCCAAAGTGCTGGGATTACAGGCGTGCGCCACCATGCCTGGCCAGCAATACTTTTTAATATGTTGATTAGAAAATCTTCCCTTAAACAAAACAGATATAAAGACTGAAGTTTCACCCACAACTCCATAAAGGACTACTTCATACCCAATTCTCTCTTTTTTTTTTTTCTATATTACTTAACAGCTGACATACTCAACCAGTTCTCACCTTATACTTTCTCACAGATATTTGTTTCCATTGTTAGTTCTGTCTGGGCTAATTTCATTTCTTTTTGGTTTTTCCTTCCTTCCTTTCTTCAAATTGACATATATTTGTATGGCCTAAATTCAACCTGAGAAAGAAAAAAAATAAACAAAATTAAAAAGTACATATATTGCTGTTCTATTTAATCACCTTGGAAAAATTAACTCATTACTCTTTGATGAACTGATATTTATTCCTTCACATACACTGACAATACAGAAATTTTAATCTTGTCAAATCTTTCTTAAGAGTTTCTTTGAAGTGCTACAGGGACTAGAGGACATTCAAAAGTGTAGTAAGTATCAAGGAATTCATGGTCTAGTGACGTGTCAAAATAACTTGCATTAGACATCCTCAAATTAGCAGTTCAGCAATGAAAAAAGGAATTTCCAGTTGGTGTTTTAGGCTTGGATAATTTGGATACAGATACTAGTAGAGAAACAAAAGACAGAAAACGGGTCAGTTTTGGAGAAAAGGTGATGAATTCTGTAAATTCAGAATTTTGTAAGTTCTGCAAGTTCTGTAGTTGATTCTTAGCAAATGTTTAATGAAAGTACACTGATTTTTAGAGAAAAAGGAGGAATGCATACATTCTAGGAGGCAGCAGCTTAGGACGATGAAACATGCCATGAAAACTGAGCTGTAGCTTTCAGGAGAGTAGTGGTAGTTAATATGAAATGCTATAGAGTCCCTTAGGAGAACGTAGAGAAGGATTTGTAAAGGAGGTGCTAATGTGGGCTGAAGGCATGAGGTGGAACAAGTGCAGGGAAACTTCACGTGTGAGTGAATGAGGAAAAATGTCCTTTTTGAATTAAAAAATAACAAAACCAATAAAAGCATGTACAAGGGAAGTGAGGAAAAAGGAAAACATGGAAGTTGCCTCTAATTCTACTACAAGCACTTTAACAGCGTTCTTGCAATTTTTATGTGTTCCTTCCAGTATCTTATTTTGAAAATTCTGTGAAGTATCACACACAGAAGTAACACGTGAACATAAATGTACAGCTTAATAAATTATTATAAGGCAAACACCCGTTACCAAGGTCAATAAACACAACACTGCTAGGTTCCTTGAGCCTTCTGTGTGCTCATCCTAATCCTCCAATATAGGTATCATGTCCTTGCTTTTATGGTAAAGTGGCTTCTTTGGTTTTATCGTTTCATCAGCTGTTTGCATTTCTATTCACTATAGGTTTGTGTGTTTGTGAACTTTATATAGAAAGATTTATAATGTATTTATTATGTTGATTTGTGTCTCCAAATTACTTCTTTAAACGTTTTTGGCTGTGCATGGTGGCTCATGCCTATAATTCCAGTACTTTGGGAAGCTGAGTTGGGGCAATCACTTGAGGCCAGGAGATTAAGACAAGCCTGGGCAACAGAGAGAGACCCTGTCTCTACAGAATTTTTAAAAAGCTAGCTAGGCATGGTGGCATGTGCCCATAGTCCTAGCTACTTGGGAGGCTGAGGCAAGAGAACCGCTTGAGCCTAGGAGTGTGAGGCTGCAGTGAGCTATGATTGTGCCACTGCACTCCAGCCTAGGCAACAGAGCGAGACCCTATTTTTTAAAAAGTTTAAAACATTTTTAATGTAATTGCTCTAATAGTTTTTTTCATTGTACAAGTTAGGTATACCACAATTTATTCATTTTACTAATGGGGTTTCTTAAGTTGTTCACAAATTTACAGATATTGCAGGCAGTGTTGTTACTGTGCCTGTATCTGATAAATATTGGCACAAGTTTCTCTGTGATATATATGTAGGACTGGAATTGCCATGTAGAGGATAATGCCAAAATGTTTTCCAAAGACCCTTTACTGATTTATACTCCCACAAACAATAAGTAAGTGCCTGTTGGACATAATAATTTTCACCTATCATAAGAGTGTACAGTGGTAGCTTGTGGTTTAAACTGGCATTAGTCAGACTATTGATGAGGTTAAGCACCTTTTCATATGTTTTTTGAACATTTAGGTATCCCCATCTGCGAACTGCATCTTGAAGATTTTTGCTTATTTATCTATTGTATTCTTTTACTGATTTGTAGAAGTGATATATTTTAGATAGAAATCCTTTGCTAATTATATGTGTTTGAAAATCTTTCACATGTAGCTTATTTTTTTACCTTCATAGCTTCTTTTGATGAACAGAAATTCTTAATTTTAGTGTAGCCAGATGTATCAGTCTTTTCCTTTATGTTTAGTATTTTTTTAGCCTGTTTAAGAACTCTTTCTCTACTGAGGGATTATGATGAAGACATCTTCCTATATTTTCTTTAAAAAAGCCTACTTGTTTTGCCATTCACATTTAGGTCTATGGTTCACTTAATTTTGTCATGTGAGTTAGTAGTCAACTTTAATATCTTCTGTACGGAGATCCAGTTATCATAGTACCATTTATTGACACATCAATCCTTTTCCTCACTGTTTTGAAATTAGTTAAGTGTCACTTTTTGTGTCTGTATGTTTCTAGGTTTTTAATTCTCTTTTATTTTTCTCTTTACTCAAATCTATACAGCCTTAGTTATAGATTTAACGATTAACATTTTATTGTATTTGTGTTACCCCTGTACCTTTTTTTCTCTGAATTATTTAAACAGGACTACCATTTAAGAGTTGTTGCTGCAACCTAGTCTACATCTAAGCATTACCTGAACTGTAGGTATCCAGGGAGCTGAAGGAGGTAGGCAGACCGGAAATAACGAAGTAGACTCAAAAGGACCTGGTGATTGGCTAGATGACAGCCATGGAGAAGATTGAGAAGTCATGGTTGACTTTACTCTTTTTGGTGGTATTATTATTTCCTTAGTAAAACAAGGATCAGCAAGTTTGTAGGGGAGGGGAAGATTGTATTAATTTGAGACTTGTTGAGTTTTGGGTCTCTGGGGTACAACTATATAAATCCACTAGGCAATTGAGTATCATCTTCAAGAGGTTTCAAATGAATATTCCTAGGCCCCACCCTGGAAATTCTAAAGTGGTAGGTTGGGGTGGAAACAATTTGCATTTTTTTCTTTTTTTGGCTAGTCAAAAAAAAAAAATCAGTGGGAGTGGAGGAGAAACAAGAAATCTATAACTAGTTGTGATCAATTAGTTGTAAAGACCACTGCATTCAGACCAGCCAGAATTTGCATTTCTAACAAACTACCAGATGGTGCTGATGCTGAACTAAAGTAGACATTTAGGAGTTATCTGCACAGCTTCTTAAAATTTTGAAGTGCCAGGCACGATGGCTCATGCCTGTAATCCCAGCACTTTGGGAGGCTGAGAGGTGGATCACGAGGTCAGGAGTTCAAAACCAGGCTGGCCAACATCGTGAAACTCCATCTCTACTAAAAATACAAAAATTAGCTGGGTGTGGTAGTACATGCCTGAAGTCCCAGCTACTCAGGAGGCTGAGGCAGGAGAATCGCTTGACATGGGAGGCGGAGGGTGCTGTGAGCCAAGATCACGCCATTGCACTCCAGCCTGGGTGACAGAGTGAAACTCCGTCTCAAAAAAAAAAAAAATTGAATTTTCTTTGTAAAATCCTTGCATACCTCTTGTTGTTTATTAAGCAACTTTCTCAATTTCTTTTCTATATCGCTTCTTTATAGGAATGTTAGTGAATTTGTATATTTATTATCTCTTTTTTTTTTTCATCTTTGAGATGGAGTCTTGCTCTGTCACCCAAGCTGGAGTGCAGTGGTTCGATCTCAGCTCACTGCAACCCCACCTCCCAGTTTCAAGTGATTCTCCTGCCTCAGCCTCCTGAGTAGCTGGGATTACAGGTGCGCACCACCACGCCTGGCTAATTTTTTTATTTTAGTAGAGGTGGGGTTTCACCATGTTGGTCAGGCTGGTCTCGAACTGCTGACCTTGTGATCTACCCGCCCTGGCCACCCAAAGTGCTGGGATTACAGGTGTGAGCTACCGTGCCTGGCCCTGTATCTCTTAATCTTTATTATAGAAATAAAAAATATGACCAGGCACGGTGGCTAACACCTTTAATCCCAGCACTTTGGGAGGCTGAGGTGGGCAGATTACGAGGTCAGGAGTTCAATACCAGCCTGGCCAACATGGTGAAATTCCGTCTCTACAAAAATAACAAAAATTAGCCTGGTGTGGTGGTTTGCGCCTGTAATTCCAGCTACTCGGGAGGCTGAGGTGAAGAACTGCTTGAATCCAGGAGGTGGAGGTTGCAGTGAGCTGTGATTATGCCATTGCACTCCAGCCTGGGCGACAGAACAAGACTCTGTCTCAAAAAACAAAACAAAACAAAAAACACCTCAGTCTTTCTAGATTTTTTCCTGCAAATACTATAATGATGTTTCTTAAAAATAATGAACTTTGGCTGGGTGTAGTGGCTCACGCCTATAATCTCAGCACTTTGGGAGGCTGAGGCGGGCAGATCACCTGACATCAGGAGTTTGATATCAGCTTGACCAACATGGAGAAACTCTTGTCTTTACTGAAAATACAAAATTAGCCGGGCATGATAGTGGCGCATGCCTGTAATCCCAGCTACTTGGGAGGCTGAGGCAGGAGAATTCCTTGAACCGGGAGGTGGAGGTTGCAGTGAGCCGAGATTGCACCATTGCACTCTAGCCTGGGCAACAAGAGTGGAACTCCGTCTCTAAATAAATAAATAAAAATAATGAACTTTATTTTTTAGTACCATTACAATTCACAGCAAAATTGAGCAGAAAGTACAGAATGATCCCATATCTTCCTTTCCCCACCCATACACAACTTCCCTATAATTGACATTCTGCACTACAGTGGCATGCGTACTACAGTAGATCAACCTGCACTTACACATTATTATTACACAAAGTACATAGTTTACTCTTGCAGCAGTAGGTCCATGGGGTTCATTCTTGGTGTTGTGCATTCTATGGCTTTAGACAAATGTATGATGATGTGTATTCACCATTGTCTTATTATATAGAATAGTTTCACTGCACTAAAAATTCTCTGTGTTCTGCCTAATCATCCATTCCTAACCCTTGGCATCCACTGAATTTTGTTACTGTCTCCATAGTTTTGCCTTTTTCAGAATGTCAGAGAGTTGGAATTATACAGTAATGTAACTTTTCAAAATGCCTTATTTCACATAATAATGCACTGAGCAGATTTAATTTACTTACATATTTACAGATTTAATTTACTCACATTTAAATTACTTACATATCTTTTCATGACTTGATAGCTCATTTCTTTTTAGGACTGAGTAATATTCCATTGTCTACATGTACTACAGTTTACTTATCTATTCACCTACTTAAGGACATCTTGGTTGCTTCCAAAGTTTTGACAGTTTTGAAGAAAGCACATCTGTGTCTGTATGGGCATAAGTTTTCGTTTCATTTGAGTAAGTACCAAAGAGTGTGACTGCTGGATCATATGGTAAGAATATATTTAGTTTTGTAAGAAACTGCCAAACTGTCTTCCAAAGTGATTGTACCATTTTGCATTCCCATCAGCAATGAATGATTCATATTGTCATGTGATTTTACTTTTTTTTCATGATTGGTTGTTGGATTTTGCTCAGGCTTTTATTGCTTCTGTTGATATTATCATGATTTTCTTTTTCTTTTTCTTTTTTTACTGAGACAGAGTCTTGCTCCGTCCCCCAAGCTAGAGTACAGTGGCATGATCTCGGCTCACTGCAACCTCTGCCTCCCGGGTTCAAGCGATTCTCCTGCCTCAGCGTCCTGAGTAGCTGGGATTACCACGCCTGGCTAATTTTTATATTTTTTTCTTTTTTTTTTATTTAAATTTTTGTATTTTTAGTAGAGATGGAGTTTCACTACCTTGGCCAGGCTGGTCTTGAACTCCTGACCTCATGATCCACCTACCTCGGCCTCCCAAAGTGCTGGGATTACAGGTGTGAGCCACCATGCCCAGTCGTGATTTTACTTCTTTAGTCTGTTGATGTGATGGATTACATTAATAATGGATTTTCAAATGTTGAACCAGCCCTGTATACCTGGGATAAATTCCACTTGGTCATGGAGTATAATTCCCTTTATACATTGTTGGATTAAATTTACAAATATTTTGTTTTGTTTGTTTATTTTTTGAGATGGAGTCTTGCTCTGTCACCAGGCTGGAGTGCAGTGGTGCAATCTCGGCCCACTGCAACCTCTGCCTCCTGGGTTCAAATGATTCTCCTGCCTCAGCCTCCTGAGTAGCTGGGACTACAGGTACTCACCACCATGCCCAGCTATCTTCTGTATATTTAGTAGAGACAGGGTTTCACCATGTTAGCCAGGATGGTCTCAATCTCCTGACCTCGTGATCTGCCCACTTCAGCCTCCCAAAGTGCTGAGATTACAGGTGTGAGCCACCATGCCTGGCCAATTTACTAATATTTTGTTGAGAATTTTTATATTTTTGTTTATGAGAGATACTGTTTTGTCATTTTCTTTTCTTGTAATTCCTTTGGTTTTGATATTAGGGCATTGAGTTAGGATATATTCCTTCTGCTTTTGTCTTCTGGAAAAGACTGAGGGGATTGGTATAAATTCTTCCTTAAATGTTTGGTAGAGTTTCCAGTGAACCCTGATGGTTTCTTTTTTGAGTTATTAATTATTCTTTTTTTTTTTTTTTTTGAGGCAGGGTCTCACTCTGTTGCCCAAGCTGGAGTACAGTGGTACAATCATGGCTCACTGCAGCCTCAACCTCCCTGGGCCCAGGTGATACTCCCACCCCAGCCTCCCAAGTAGCTGGGACTCCAGGTACACTCCAACATGCCCAGCTCATTTTTGTATTTTTTGCAGAGACAGGGTTTCACCATGTTGCCCAGGCTGGTCTTGAATTCCTAGGCTCAAGCAATCTGCCCACCTTGGCCACCCAAAGTGCTAGGACTATATGTGTAAGCCACTGCACGCAGCCTCATTTGATTTCTTTGCTAGGTAAAGGCCTATTAAGATAGTTTCTTCCTTATTGTGTGAGCTTTGGCAATTTATGTCTTTCAAGGAATTGGTCCGTTTTATCTCTGTTATCAAATTTGTGGGCATAGAGTTGTTCATGGTATTCCTTTATTATCCTTTTTATGTTCATGAAGTTTGTACTGACGCCCCCTTTCATTGCTGACAGTAGTAGTGTGTGACATCTTTTTTTCTTAGTTAGCCTGGCTAGAGGCTTACTGATTTTTATCTTTTCAGAGAACCAGCTTGAGTTGGTTGCTTTTCTCTTAATATCCTATTTTTAATTTCATCAATTTTTGCTCTATTTGTTTTGAGACAGGATCTTGCTCTGTCACCTAGGCTGGAATGCAGTGCTACAATCGTAGCTCATTGTAACCTGAATTTCCTGGGCTCAAGCCTTCCTCCTGCCTTAGCCTCTAGGTAGCTAGGAGTATAGACACATGCCAGTGCTCCTGACTAAATATTTTATTTTTTATTTGTAAAGACAGAGTCCTGCTATGTTGTCCAGTCTGGTCTTGAACTCCTGTCCTCAAAGGGTCTTCCCAGCTTGACCTCCCATAGTGCTGGGATCATAGGTGTGAGCCACTGCATCTGGCTCTTTGCTCTGATTTTTATTCTTTTCTTCTTCCTTTGAATTTAATTTGCTCTTTTTAAAATTTCCTAACATAGAGGGTAGATGATTTACATTTTAAAAAATGTATTAGTTCGATGCCGTAAGTTTTCTTTTAAGCACTGTTTTCACGGCATCCCACTGATTTTAATAAGTTTTACTTTCATTTTCATTTCAAAATACTTTTAAGTTTATTTTTAGATTTCTTGTTCACGTTACTTGGAAGTGTGCTGTTCAATATCCATGTGTTTGATTTTCCTTTTAACCTTTCTGTTAGTGATTTCTAGTTTCATTCCGTTGGGGTCTGACAGCACACATATGATTTCTGTTCTTTGAAATTTGTTAAGATGTGTGTTATGACTAAGAATAGGGTCTGTCTTGGTGAATGTCTCTTGAGTTGGCGATGAATGTGTAATCTATTGTTGAATGAAGTAGTCTATTGATACCAGTTGATTGATGGTGCTGTTAATTGAGTTCAGCTATATTCTCACCGATTTTCTGCCTGCTGGATCTGTCCATTTCTGAAAGAGGGGTATTGAAGCCCCAACTATAATAGTGCTTTCATCTATTTCTCCTTGCTGTTCTATCAGTCTTTGCCTAGTATTTTGATGCTCTTTTGTTAGGCACATACACACTAAGGATTTTTTTTTTCTGAGACGGAGTCTTGCTCTGTAGCCCAGGCTGGAGTGCAGTGGCAGGATCTCGGCTCACTACAACGTCC
Source organism: Cacajao melanocephalus (assembly GCA_963573385.1). Lineage (NCBI taxonomy): Eukaryota > Metazoa > Chordata > Mammalia > Primates > Pitheciidae > Cacajao > Cacajao melanocephalus. The sequence continues at coordinate 37,730 of CAUYLG010069685.1, read as the reverse complement.
ACCTCCCAGGTTCAAGCGATTCTCCTGCCTCAGCCTCCCGAGTAGCTGGGACTATAGGCTCGCACCACCACACCCAGCTAATTTTTGTATTTTTAGTAGAGACAGAGTTTCACCATATTGGCCAGGCTGGTCTCAAACACCTGACCTCGTGATCTGCCCGCCTCGGCCTCCCAAAGTGCTGGGATTACAGGCATGAACCACGCTGCCCAGCGCACACTAAGGATTTTTATGATTTCTTTCTTGGTGTATTGACCCCTTTATCACTATGCAATGCTCTTCTTTATCCTTGATATTTTCCTTGCTCTGAAGTCTGCTGTGTCTGAAATTAATTTAGCTACTCCTGCCTCTTTTGATAAGTGTTAGTATGGTATACCTTTCTGTACTTATTCTAAATCTATATGTATCTTCATATTTAAACTAGGTTTCTGGCACACAACACATAGTTGGGTCTTGTTTTATGATGTACTCTGACAATGTCTTAATTTAGTATATTTAGACTGTTGAGCTTTATTTTTTAAATTTATTTTTTTTTAGAGACAGGGTCTTCCCTGTTGCTCAGGCTAGAGTGCAGTGATACAATCAAAGCTTACTGCTGTCTCATATTCCTGGACTCAAGAGGTCCTTTTGCCTCAGTCTCCCAACGTGTTGGGATTACAGGCATGAAGCACCATATCTAACCTCGTGTGTGTGTGTGTGTGTGTCTGAGATGGAGTCTCGCTCTGTTGCCCAGACTAGAGTGCAGTGGCGCGATCTCAGCTCACTGCAGCCTCTGCCTCCTGGGTTCAAGTGATTCTCCTGCCTCAGCCTCCCATGTAGCTGGGATTATAGGCGCCCGCCACCACACCCGGCTAATTTTTTTTTATTTTTAGTAGAGACGGGGTTTCACCATGTTGGCCAGGCTGGTCTGGAACTCCTGACCTCAGGTGATCCGCCCACCTTGGCCTCCCAAAGTGCTGGTATTACAGGTGTGAGCCACCGTACCCAGCCCTCTTGTTTTTTATTGAGCATTTTGTATGATTTCATTGTCTTTTCTTTCTTAGCATATTGATTATACTTTTTTTAGTGGTTGTCCCAGAGTTTGCAATATACTTTTTTTTTTTTTTTTGAAACAGAGTCTCATTCTGTTGCCCAGGCTGTAATGCAGTGGCATGATCTCACCTCACTGCAACCTCCACCTCCCTAGCTCAAGCGATCCTTCCACCTCAGCCTCCAGAGTAGCTGAGATTACAGGCACACATGCTACCATGCCTGGCTAATTTTTTGCATTTTTAGTAGAGTCGGGGTTTTGCCATGTTGGCCAGGCTGGTCTCAAACTCCTGACCTCAAGTAATCTACCTGCCTTGGCCTCCCAAAGTGCTGAGGTTACAGGCTTAGGCCACCATGCCCAGCCTACATTTATAAATAATCCAAGCCCATTTTCAAATAATACTATGCCACTTCATGTGTAGTGCAAGTACCTTATAATAAAATATTTCTAATTATTTCTTCCAGTCCTTATCATCATTGTTGTCCTTCATTTCACTTATATGTCAGCTATAATCACAAAATACATTGTTGTTGTTATTATTATTATTTGGAGACAGAGTCTCACTCTGTTGCCCAGGCTGGAGTGCAGTGGCACGATCTTGGCTCACTACAACCTCTGCCTCCCAGGTCCAAGCAATTAATTCTCTGTCTCAGCCTCCCGAGTAGCTGAGATTACAGGTGTACCCCACCATGCCTGGCTAATTTTTTATATTTTAGTAGAAACGGGTTTCACCATGTTGCCCAGGCTGGTCTCGAGCTCCTGAGCTCAATTTGCTTGCCTTGGCCTTCCGAAGTGCTAGGATTACAGGCGTGAGCCGCCACGCCCGGCCAATACATTGTTATTATTTTGAACAAACTGTTATCTGTGAGGTTAATTAAGAATAAGAAAAATAAGGCTGGGTGTAGTGGCTCATACCTGCAATCCCAGTAGTTTGAGAGGCTTAGGTGGGAGGATTGTTTGAGCCCAGGAATTTAAGGCTATAGTGAGATAAAATCCCAACACTGTTCTCTAGCCTGGGGAATAGAGCAAGACCCTGTCTTTCTAAAAAATAAAGAAAATATTTATTTTACTTTTACTCATTTCTTCTTAAATGCTATTCCTTTCTTTACGTAGGTCTGAGTTTCTGACCTATATCATTTCTCATCTCTCTGAAGAACTTCTTTCAACATTTCTTGCAGGGCAGGTCTACTGGCAACAAATTCTTTAAAAAAACTTTTATTTTTCTAAGAGTAATTTTTCCTTCACCTTTGAAGGATCATCTCACAGACTACAGAATTGTGGGCTGGTGAGGTTTTTTTCCTCTCAGCACTTTAAATATTTCACTCCCTTATCTTCAGGGGATATTTTCTATAACCTCCAATGAATGTCTGAAATTGCAGATAGTACTGAACCTGATTGGCATTGGTTAGAATATGTTTCTGTTCATGTCTTCCACCCCAAAATTTAATGCCTTTTCCATGTTATTATTTGTTGTTGTTGTTGTTGTTGTTTTGACAGGGTCTCACTTTGTCACCCAGGCTGGGGTGCAGTGGTATTATCATAGCTCACTGCAGCCTTGAACTCCTGGGCTCAAGCAATCCTTTCACCTCAGCCTCCTGAGTAACTGGGACCACAAGTGCATGCCACCACACTTGGTGAATTAAAAAAAGTTTTTTTTAGAGACAGGTACTCAATATCTTGCCCAGCTGGTTGCAAACTTCTGGCCTCAGGCACTCTTAGGCAATCCTCCTGTCTTGACTCCCAAAGTTCTGGGATGACAGGCATGAGCCACCTTGCCTGGCCCTTTTATACCTTAACAAGCACTTACTTATGCACTGTGGTTATAACTTTTGCAGTTTGAGGTGCAACAGCAAAACTAGCTGAATTGCTTTTCTCTTCCTCATATGAATAGAAGACTCATTATAGTGTAGATCTTAGCAACCTCAGAATATGAGGGGTTTTTTCCATATTAAGTGAAGAAATTTTTTCACATTACGGAAGCACTTTATAACTTCTCTTTGGCATATCTGAATTGCCAGCATCACTACCCTTGTGCTTTGGGGCCATACTTAAGTAAAATAAGGGTCAGTTGAACATGAGCGCTACAATACCGCACCAGGTGTTCTGACAGCTGCTAACAGGTGGGTAGCATACGCAGCATAGATACGCTAGGCAAAGGGATGATTCACATCCTAGGTGGGATGGAGCAGGATGGTATGAGACATCACCACTACTCAGAACGGTGTACAGTTTAAACATGAATTATTTCTGGAATTTTCTATTTAATACTTTTAAATATTGAGCAAAGGTTGAAATTGAACAAAGGTAACTGAAATGGTGATGAGAGGACTACTGTAATTCTCAGACTTGTTCCTTTATAGGTAAGGTTTTTTTTCCTTCAACTTCTTCTTTGATTTTCTGAAACTGGAATATGACATACCTAATTGTAGTGGTTTTTGGGCAGGGGGATGAAGGGCAACTTATCTTGCTTGGTGTTCTCTGTATTTCCTGGACCTGTGGTTTGGTTTATGACATTAATTTGGGAAAATTCTCCATCATGTTTTTCTCAAATACTGCTTCTGTTCCTCCTCTTTTTCTAGTATTACCGTTATGCATATATTACACCATTTTTAGTTGTCCCACAGTTCTTGGATCATCTGTTCCTTTTTTTCCCTCAATAGTTTACCTCTTTGTTTTTCAGTTTTGGATTTTTTTTTTTGAGATATCCACATAGGCTACTCATGAGCCCATTGAAGGCATTTATTTATTTCCATTACAGGAGTTTTATTTCTACTATTTTTTTTTTGAGATGGAGTCTTGCCTGGAGTGCAGTGATGTGATCTTGGCTCACTGCAACCTCCATTTCCTGTGTTCAAGCGATTCTGCTGCCTCAGCCTCCTGAGTAGCTGGGATTACAGGCCCGTGCCACCATGCCTAGCTAATTTTTGTATTTTTAGTAGAGATGGGGTTTCACCATGTTGGTCAGGCTGGTTTTAAGCTCCTGACTGCGTGATCCGCCCGCCTCAGCCTCCCAAAGTAAGTGGTGGGATTGCACATGTGAGCCACCTCGCCCAGCCTCTTTTTGATCCTTTCATAACATTTTCATTTATCTGCTTACATTATCCATCTCTTCTTGCATGTTGTCTACTTTTTCCCAATAAAACTTTTAGCATATTAGTCATGTCTTGTAAATTCTTGGACTGGTAATTCCAACATTCCTAACGTATCTCAGATTCTGATGCTTGTTCAGTCTGTTCAAACTGTTTTTTCTTGTTATGTTGTTTTTGTTTTCACTGTTTAGTGTACCTCATAATTTTATGTTGAAGGGTGGACGTGATGTATTGGGTAAAAGGAACTGCCTTTCATAATGTAGTGGTAAGGTGTTGGGGGAAGAGAAGCATTTCGTAATCTTAAAGTTATGATAAGCCTGTGCCTCTGGACTAAGAACTTCATTAGTTCTTAATTTTTTTTCCACCTTATGTGGGATGGGATGGCTGGAGGGGGCTGGAGTAGGTTATTTATTTCCCTTTCCTTTGGTGGAAGGCTAGAGCTGGGTATTTCCTTTCTCCAGGGTAGGTTAGGCTCTGGTAAAACAGTTTCTCCTGAAAGCAGGCCTTGTTAAGAATGGAATACTCGGGCTGGGCGCAGTGGCTCATGCCTGTAATCCCAGCACTTCGGGAAGCCAAGGTGGGCGGATCACGAGGTCAAGAGTTTGAGATCAGTGTGAACAACATAGTGAAACCCCCTCTCTACCAAAAATACAAAAAACTAGCTGGGCATGATGGCGCATGCCTGTAATCCCAGCTCCTCGGGAGGCTGAGGCAGGAGAGTCATGTGAACCCAGGAAGCAGAGACTGCAGTAGCCAAGATCACACCACTGCACTCCAGCCTGGGCGACAGTGCAAGATTCTGTCAAAAAAAAAAAAAAATGGAATATTGTGGGCTATTTTTAAAAATGACTGTTTTTATTTTAGACCTTCCAAAAACACAAGGGAATTTTTCTCCAGTGTTCACTCTGAAAACCTGATAGAGCTCCTGGAGGTAAAACTCTCAAAACCTTCGGGACACCCATGATGAGAGTTTTGAACCACAGACTTGTCCACACTGAGCTTCCAGCCGTTCATCAATCACAGTCAAGTTTTCCTGTCCCAGCACTGGTTCCTGCAGAGGTTTCTGCTTGTGGGTTTCTCTTCTGATGAATTGTCACTCTCCATAGCTTCCTGTCTAATTTTGGAGGCAGTTGTTTGCCCTGTTACTGCACTTCTCTGAGAGATCTTAGAAGAGTGTAGTTTGTTCAGCTTTTCACTTGTTGTTAGGACAGAGTCGTGACTTCTAAGGTCCTTGTAAGTCAGACTGGAAACTGGAAGTCTCCCTGTTATAATTTTCCAGTTTCCTTCTTCCTGTATTGATCTTAAATAGCACTGGTGATAGAAGATATTGGGGTGTTTTCCCAAGAAGAGTGAATACATCTAAAAAATTTCCTGTGAGTATATTGGTTGCTGGTTTATGAAAGGAATTCTTTATTATACCAAGAATGTAACCTTGTATCTTTATAGGCTTTTAATAAGTACTGAGTTTCCTCCATTGGCATCTACTAAGAGAAGAGTATGGAGGCACAGTAGGTGATGGGAAGAGGTGAGGTAGCTGAGGAAGGGAAGTGGGTGAAGAGATATAAAATTAGCATTCTTTTACATCTTCAGCATGATTTTCTTGATTGTGTTTTTTTACTCTCATGAGAAATCATATGGCAAATAATACACTAAATCTGTGTAATTAACCCCAACTTTTTTCCTTTTAATTGACACAATCATTGTACATAAAGTACAATGTGATGTTTCAATACATATATACACTGTATAATGATCATATAAAATTAATTAGCAAATCCATGATCTCAAACATATATCATTTCTATGTGACAAGAACATTAAAAACTTCTCTCTTCTATTTTTAAAGATACATTATTATTAACTACAATCCCATTACCATGCAGGAGAACAACACAGCTTATTTTCTGTCTAATAATAACATCGTGCCTTAAGACAAGGTCACATTCTGTTGCCTAGAGGGGTGTGAACTGCTACAATCACAGCTCACTGCAGCCTTGAATTCTTGGGTTCAAGCAGTCCTTCCATGTCACTCTGCCAAGTAGCTAGAACTACAGGTGCATACCACCATGTGTACTTTTTTTTTTTTTTTTTTGGTAAAAACAGGGGTCACAATATGTCATATTGGTCAGGCTGGTCTCAAATTCCAGGACTCAAGTGATCCTCCAGCCTCAGCCTTTCAAAGTGTTGGGATTACATGCATGAACCACAACACCTAGCCACAACAGCTTTTTCTAATATTTTTTATCCAGGCTCACTTGGTATATTTCAGTTCCCAACTAGTTTCCTTGAAGCATTTGTAGATGAAACCTTTATGTATTGGAATGGATTTTCCTATCTTATCTCTGGTCTTTTATACAGTTTTTACCCTAAGTATAATGAACTTGCTCTTGTATCTTATATCAATATTTTATTCTGTGTTCTCTTTCCCTAATATATTCTCAGTTCCTGAAAATAATTACTTAGTTTACATCTACAGGGCTCTTGTTAAGGTACTCAGTAGATACAGAATTGATTTAAAAGGCAAGAAAGGCATTTAAGGTTTATCAGTATTGACATAATTATTTTAATAGCTGTTTCACTGTCTCCCCATCTTAATCTTTCATGTATTTTGTATACCCACGATATAGGTACAGATCTTGATCCATTATTGAGATATGAATTAAATATTTCATTAAAGAAATATAGTCTATTTACTTTTCCCTAAAAGCTTACAGTAAGAGTGATAACAGACAACATTTTTCCTAAAGTGTCAAAGTATGTTTGACTGAAATGAAATGCATTTTTAGATGTTATAGGGAAGTAATTTTAAACTTACGTAAAAATTGTAAGAATAGTACAAAGAATGCCACATTCACCTTTGCTTACACCCATTTGCCTTTATCTATATTATGGTCTTTTACCTCTATACATGTAACTATAGATTTCCTAAGAATAAGAATTTCCTAAGAATATGAATGTATTTTTAAGGAAACACTTCATATTATTTTGAAATTCGGTTCCAATTTAAAAATCATGAAGTCCACCTTAAAATTCAGCGTGAAGAAAATTAGGGCTTATATTTGTCAAACACATTTGATAATAAGACACTTTTTCCAATTTTCATTTTAGGTTAAAGGTTACTCATGTTATATGAGTAAATTGTGTGTCACGGGGGTTTGATGTACAGATAATTTTGTCACCCGATAATCAGCATCATGCCCAATAGTCAGGTTTTTAATCCTCAACCTCCTCCCACCCTCCAGCCTCAAATAGGTCCCAGAAAAGACAGAATTGTACCAAATATGAGCTTCATAATAGTTCAGAAGGTAGAGTTGGAATGAGGATAAGAGAGAGGTTTCTAAGAAACCAATTATCTATCTAAGAAACCAATTATTTTTTTCACTTAGAGTAAGTTATTGTAAGATGTTCCAAAGGCACTAAGTGAACGGAATCTAATGTCTTTGTGCAACCTGACAAACACTTGCAGTGTGTTTATTAGCAGCATTATGAAATTGCCATTTTTAGAGAATTCTGGCAGTAAGTACTGTTTAAATGGTGGTGAGGAAGACTAGCAAGCTGTCCATCACAAATACTTTCTTCCTGATAGCTCTATTTTCCCCACTTCTCAATTACTTATATTTAATCTTTCTCCTTATTTACCTATATCTGTATTGCTATTTGACCTTTTCTGAAGTTCTGGGCATACAGACTTCACAGTCACAGATAGCTGTGAAAGCCACGCATGCTATTGATGATAAGATTTTTAAAAAATTAATTCTGTTGCTAAAGAAGGGAGAATGACCTTATTTTATTCAGTACAGCAAAAAAAAAAAAAAAAAATTCACTTTTTTTGGGTATCTTTCAGTTTCAGAGTCAAATGGTGAGATCAAAGACTTTTCATCAAAAAATGTCCTTTATGATGACTCATCCCAGTATTTGATCATGGAAAGAATTCTAAGCCAGAGCCCTGTGTATTCCAGTTTTAAAGGAGGCTGGAAATGCAGTGATCATATTGAGATGCTGCAAGAAAATCAAGGATGTATAAGGAAAGTAACAGTCTCTCATCAAGAAGCCCTGGCCCAGCATATGAATATCAGTACCGTGGAGAGGCCCTATGGATGCCATGAATGTGGAAAAACTTTCAGTCGACGCTTTTCCCTGGTGTTACATCAGAGGACTCATACTGGAGAGAAACCATATGCGTGTAATGAATGTGGCAAAACCTTTAGCCAGATTTCAAACCTTGTGAAACATCAAATGATACATACTGGAAAGAAACCCCATGAATGTAAGGACTGTAATAAAACATTCAGTTACCTTTCATTTCTTATTGAACACCAGAGAACACACACTGGGGAGAAACCTTATGAATGTACCGAGTGTGGAAAGGCCTTTAGCCGTGCCTCCAACCTCACTCGACATCAGAGAATTCACATGGGAAAGAAACAATGTATATGTAGGAAATGTGGGAAAGCATTTGGCAGTGGCTCAGAGCTCATTCGCCATCAGATCACACATACTGGAGAGAAACCTTATGAGTGCATCGAGTGTGGGAAGGCATTTCGCCGTTTCTCACACCTCACGCGACATCAGAGCATCCATATAGCCAAAACCCCATATGAATGTAATGAATGTAGGAAAGCTTTCCGTTGTCACTCATTCCTTACTAAACATCAGAGAATTCATGCTGGAGAAAAGCTCTATGAATGTGATGAATGTGGTAAAGTTTTCACTTGGCATGCATCCCTTATTCAACATATGAAAATTCACACTGGAGAGAAACCCTATGCATGTGCTGAATGTGATAAAGCCTTCAGTCGAAGCTTTTCCCTCATTCTACATCAGAGAACTCATACTGGGGAAAAACCCTATGTATGTAAGGTATGCAATAAATCCTTCAGCTGGAGCTCAAACCTTGCTAAACATCGGAGAACACACACTCTCGACAACCCCTATGAATATGAAAATTCATTTAATTACCACTCATTCCTTACTCAACACCAGTGAATTTACAGTGCAAAGAAAAACTATGAATGTATGGAATTTCTTAAAAGAAGTATAATGCCTTACTTTTACTTCAGAGAACTCTTGGAAAGAAGCCTTATGTGAAAGTGATAAATGTGAAGGCTCACACTTTAACACCCTGAGCAAAAAACCCAGGAATGTGTGGAAAAGCCATTAGTAAACACTTTAATTTTTTTGCAATAACAAGGTGAAATCAATATTGTGAAGAAGATTCTTCCATCTGGTAATACTGAGAAGACTTCATTTGGTAGGATTCCCTTACTCTACATGTGTAATTCCTACCAGTAAAGAGTACATATCCAGTAAATTTGAGAAAGCTAGAGATCAGCCCTCATTCTGCATCTGTCAGCCAGGACAGACTGCATGGGTAAGGGATGAGCTTTACAAAGATGTACTTTGGAGATGAGAAAATTCATGTTTAAGCAAAGTGATACGAGCAGTGATTTGGGAATGCCTTCAATTGTAATGCAATGCTTAAATGATAATACTCTTGTAGGAGAAAAACCAACTATATAAATGAATGTAGAGTGACTTTCTGCAATATTTCAAACCTATATCAGAATTACACTGTGGGAAAACAACTACCATTGTAATGTGTAGCAAAATCTTCTTAGATATCTGAAAAGTCATACTGGATAGAATTTGTTGGAAACTGTTTTATTTTGAGGGAAGGGGGATTTTTGTTTTTTAAGTGAATTCAAAAAAAGTTATAAATAAATCTTCTGGTTTATTATAAATCTTGTACTTCCTGATTTTTTCCTACAGCATGTGTGATTCTGAAAATGTAACAGTATTTACATAAAAAAGAGTAGTGTGCTTTTGTTGAAACACACAAACATAGCTATAGAAGCGTTTTAGGTGTTTTATGGTTTTAACTTTCAGACAATTTGGATTTAAGGTAATGCTAACTGACAGTTATCCTTGAATCTAACTATAGACATTTGTAACTCAGTGTGAAATAAGTAAAAATAAGATAGATGACAGAAAATTATCAAGGTACTCTTCCTGTTTTGTTCCATGTACAGTGAAAACCATTCTTTTGTAAGCATGTATTTAAAACTGTTCTGGCATTATTAGCTGCCCAGCTGGCAAAGCTCTCACATCATCAGGGTGAGTTTGCTTTGATCAGGAAGGTAAGCAAGTTTATTTTGTAGAAAGAGAAGTAGAGTGGCCGGGCACGGTGGCTCATGCCTGTAATCCCAGCACTTTGGGAGGCTGAGGCGGTCGGATCATGAGGTCAGGAGATCAAGACCATCCTGGCCAACATGGTGAAACCACATTTCTACTAAAATTCAAAAATTAGCTGAGCGTGGTGGCATGTGCCTGTAGTCCTGACTACTTGGGAGGCTGAGGCAGAATTGCTGGAACCCAGGAGAGGCTGCAGTGAGCCAAGATTGTGCCATTGCACTCCAGCCTTGTGCCTCAATGAGACTGTCTCAAAAAAAAAAGTAGAGAATATGAATAGGAATGAATTTAGTGAGCATTAATGTAATGGCTACATTGAGGGCACATTTGTAGAAGGTGTTTTAGATAAATATAAGTAATTTTGTAAGAAGTGGACTTTATAAGAATTTTCTTCAAAAAATGCCTTATTTACATGTACTAGAGTTCTAAATAAATTATTAGAAGTATATTTCCTCAAACCTGCATTGGCATGCCATGTACATACATTTAGAACCTTCTCAAGTTTCCGTAAGAGTTGTTTAGGAGGGGCTGACTCAAATACAGACAGCATGCCTTATTAATTACATATGGGTATCTAATATCTGATTTGGTTTTCTCAGGCAGCAGTGGTTTGTATCAGGATAAAAATCAAGTTACCCTGTCAGCAATATCAGAGTATGAAAAATTCATTATTTATTTATTTAAGGGTATCCTGGATTTCTCCCATTATCTGCTCCACATCCACTCTCCCTGTTGTCCACTCTGTGGGGATGCCTCATGAACTATGTCGGAGGTCATCAAGCTACAGCCCATGGGCCAGGTATTCATTTACATAGTCTATGGCTCCTTAGCTCTACAACAGAAGAGTTGAATATATTGCCATAAAGGCTAAACATTTACTGTCTAGCTCTTTACTGAAAGAAACTTGGTCAACCCCTGACTGCATCAAATCTTTGCCTTCTAGTTTTTGTTGAGTGCAGCCAACACTGAGAATGTTTACTCTGGAGCAGGGGTGTCCAATATTTTGGCATCCCTGGCCCACAATGGAAGAATTTTCTTGGGCCATGTACAAAATACAGAAAAAGATTGGACACCCCTGCTTTAGAGGGAGATGTAAGCATCAGAATGAATTCTGTTCATTTTGTTCCCTTAACCAGAGAAAGGCCAAAAGACACTCCCTTTAGGGTATTAAGAAAAATACTGGAGAGGGATGTACCACCCTCCTTGGACAATTCTGTGGTACCTACCCTCAGACTAGATGATGTGGAAGTTCCATAATGAAAGTAAGATCCCACTTTCAGTAAATCATGGGATCTTGGCATGGGAGGGGTTGGAAAAAATTTGCACAAGAGTCCAAGGAATGCACTGGTAATGAGAATTTTAGCCATATAGGTGGCAATGGCTAATTGATCATAGGGTTCCCAGAAATAAATGGATAGCCCACAAAGGTACTATTTGACATATGGTTGAAGCCAGTTCACAGTCCCAAATCTTCTCAACTGAGGGAGAGGCAGGTCCCTTTAAGAAAGACTGTTGCAACTGGGAGAGGGGCTCATATGTACACTGAAAAAAAACTGCTAACCTTTATTTTCATACTGAGCTAAAATATCCTTCAGAAATAAAAATGTTTCAGAATAACAAAAATGGAGGAAAGTTATGGTAGCACGCTTATCCTAAAAGAAATGCTAGTTTTTCAGGCAGTATGAAATAATCTTAGCTAGAAACTTTGAAATACAGAAAGAAAGAAGTAACACTGAAGGGGTAGCTATGTTGATAAATACAAGTCAGGTTTTGGGAAATTACGGTCCATGGACCAAATCAAGGCCTTTGAACTAAGAATGATTTTAACATCTCTAAAAAGCTGCTTAGAAAAATGAAGAAGAATAGGCAACAACAACCACATGTGGCCTGCAGAACGTAGAATATTTACTCTCAGGACCTCTTCAGAAAGTCTGTCTACTCTGATATAAATACTGACTTTACGTAACAATATCTGGTGGAGTATAAAACACACGTCAAACTAAATAGCATGACGACAGCACAAGAAAGGAGGGGACAGTTAAGGTGAGTCCAGGAACTTTGGGAAGGCAGCAAAACATTTAATTTGGGGGCTGCTTAAGTGTGTTCTATTTGGGGAAATTCATAAAGATGCACGCTTTTCTCTATGTATTATTATGCCTCAGAAAAAAAGGTTTTTTAACATAAGTCTCCCAGAAGATTATTAAAACCAATCTTTAGCATTAATAAAAGAAGTTACTAGGAATGCAGCAAGGGGATACAGCAACAGATGCAATCAATATTAGTAAAGAACAGTCATGGGAGAATGACCATAATTCTGTATTTTCTTGGAAAGCAACAATCAAATGCTTTGGGAGACTTAAGATACTTACAAATAGGTAAAGCTGGGTTAACTTCTGTTGCTGTGATGCGCCCAAAAGAATTTTCGATCATACATCAATGTATCTAATGACAGGGGGCTAAGTGGCTCGTGCCTGTAATCCCAGCACTTTGGGAGGCCGAGGTAGGCAGATCATTTGAGGTCAGGAGTTTGAGACCAGCCTGGCCAACATGGTGAAACCCTATCTCTACTAAAAATACAAAAAATTAGCTGGGTGTGGTGACGGGCACCTGTAATCCCCGCTACTGAGGAGGCTGAGGCAGGAGAATTGCTTGAACCTGGGAGGCGGAGGTTGCAGTGAGCTGAAATCATGCCGTTATACTTTAGCCTAAGCAACAAGAGTGAAACTCCATGTCAAAAAAAAGATGGAATGGTACACAAATGAAAAATAGTGCAACACTACATTCAGTGAGATGGAAGGATACCCACTGCATAGGTAACTGAGAAGGGAAAGCGGGTTGATAAACAGTATGTATGATGTCACCCCATGTTTACTATAAATTATATCTGTAAATTGAGGAATAACTGGAGGTCCACAAGTTTTTTCTGTGAAGAACCAGATAGTAAATATTTTAGGCTTTGTGGGTCATATGGTTCCTATTACAACTACTCAGCTCAGTTGCGGTGCAAAAATAATCGCCCACAGTATGGTATAGCTGAATTCAGCGCGTGGGGTACATAGTAGTTTGTAGATCCCCTGCTCTATCACTGTAAACAGTGATTATCTCTGGGAGATATAATTCTGGATTTAATATGCTTGTTGTTTTTGCTTCTCCACAAGATCATAGATTGTTTATAAATTTCCTATAAAAATACAAAATTTGATGAAATTGTAATAAAGCATTTAATTACATTTTATTTTTGTATTATTAAGATAGAGCTATTGTTAGGAATTCAATCAGAATAGGATTAGGTCACATAAATATTATAAAATGTTTATCAGAAGAATATATTAAAATAAAGGCAACTTTTGATTCCTTGGATACTGAGCATATTCTTTTATAGCCTACTTCTTTATGATGTTTTAGTTTCTATGCAATACGTACTCAAAAATATGATATTTTAATATTAGCTTCAGAAAAATATAATTAGAAATTAGGAACTTTGGTTGGTAGGACAAATAGACCTTGCATTTCAAATACTTTTCCAGGCCAGGCACGGTGGCTCACGCCTGTGATCCCAGCACTTTGGGAGGCCGAAGTGGGTGGATCACGAGGTCAAGAGATCGAGATCATGGTGAAACCCCGTCTCTACTAAAAAAATACAAAAATTAGCTGGGCGTGGTGGTGCGCACCTGTGGTCCCAGCTACCTGGGAGGCTGAGGCAGGAGAATTGCTTGAACCTGGGAGGCGGAGGTTGCAGTGAGCTGAGATTGCGCCACTGCACTCCAGCCTGGCGCCTGGCAACAGAGCAAGACTCTGTCTCAAAAAAAAAAAAAAAACCAAAAACAATAATAACAACAAAATTTTCCAAAGTCTTCTAGATTTGGAAGTGTCTGCAGTGTTCTTTGCCTCACTGGAAGGGAGAACAGGTCAATTAATAGTGTAACTCAAACATCTGCTGGAGATCTTAGGCCTTTCAGGCCTGTCTATGGTGTACTGATAAATGTTTAATAACCAGAAATGGTGGGGATAGTGAAGAGGGAAAACTCAGATTTGTAGCATTTGCCAATTTCTGTGGTGTAAAGCTTCTCAACCCTGGGTGACTTCAAGCTGCCTGTGGGACTGGCAAAATTTCTCAACATTTATCCATCTCCTCTTGTGAGCCAATATGAAGCAGCTGCAGCTCACCACTGGGTCTAGTTAAAATGAGTTGAGCCCCCACTCCACTCACTGTAAAAACTCTAGGCCCTACTCACCTACCATCAACCCTCTCCTCCCCCAGTCTTCCTAGGAAGCCCTGAGTGCTTCCATTCTCCTGGCAGGTCTATACTGCTGCCCGTCTTTTGAGAGTTTACCAGCTCTTAACAATCCCCCATGGCTGCTGTCCACTGCTCTATGGGTCTCAGCTCCTACTCCTGCCTTACAGGGGCTATTGTGGCTAATTGACTTTTCCTTACTCTCACGTTGATGCCATCAACACAACTCCACTTTGAAAATAGTTTCTAAGCCATGTATGGGTAACACTGTTCTGTCCATCTCCATCTGTAAGCTTCCCTCAAGTCACTATCATCTCTTTTCTGGGTGATTGCAGTGGTCTCCTGACTGACTTTCTGCATCCACTCCTGCTCATTCCCACATAGCAACCAGAGTCATATTTAAAAAATTAAAGGCCAGGCTCGGTGGCTCATGCCTGTAATCCCAGCACTTTGGGAGGCCGAGGTGCATGGCTCACAAGGTCAGGAGTTCCAGACCAGCCTGGCCAACACAATGAAACACTGTCTGTACTAAAAATACAAAAATTACCTGGGTGTGGTGGCTGGTGCTTGTAATCCCAGTTACTTGGGAGGCTGAGGCAGGAGAGAATTACTTGAACCTGGGAGGCGGAGATTGCAGTGAGCCGAGATTGCGCCACTGCACTCCAGCCTGGGTGACAGAGCAAGACTTGGTCTCAATCCATCAATCAGTGTAATCTCTATGTGTGCCAAGCACCAAAAAGGAGAAATTATTTGAACCAAGGCAAAAATCTCTTCCTATCAAGTTGTTCAACTGTCAATATTTAGTTATGAAATGTGTATCAGAATACCTCATGTTAAAATTTTTACACGAACGTGTATCCTTTGGTTTAATAAACTTCTGTTTTGTATGCAATTACCAGCCTCAAGAGGCAGAAGTGGCATTTAAACTTCCATCTTTGTGAGCAAAGAATCTATGCTCTTGACTATCAGGACTCTGAGTTATAGTAGTGGCCCAAACAGCAAGAAGGAATTGGAATCTCATTGACCTGACCTAGTGCTCGTCATCATAGCAGCCAGGATGGCTTTGGTGGGATGAAACACGGGAAGTAGGTTGAGTCACACTTTCAGGACAACCCTGGCTGTCTTTGGGGCCATCGGAGTGTCAGTTAGGGGTGGGGTGTGATAAGTGGCTTCCAGAAACCTGTGCTGTAACTCAGCAGCAGAAATGCGGCTCTCCTTCCTACCTCAGATTACCCCTTCACTGTTTCAGCTAGACCATTGAGGGCTGACATTGTCCACCTGGGGATGGCACTGGAGAAGTCTAGAAGAGAGTGACAAGCCCCCATTGGTAGGACACAACCTTGGGAGGGTTGCCTGGCTACAGGACTGTGATCAGCCTCTGCCTGAGGCTGGTGAGGTCTTCTACCGCATAGTTCAGGAGGTTTCATCAGCATCAGTCTCTGCCACTCCAAGCTATTGCTCTGTCTACTCTTCCATTTGCATTTACTGTAGGGCCGGCTATGGACTCATGCACATCATTAAAATATAACTTTCACAGCAAGACTACAGGGCATTGAGCTGTGCTGTCTTTGTATTTCAATTTTATTATTAAGGAAGAAATAACTTATTGACAATATTTTTTTCCTGACTATAACTCATTCAGTCTGTCAACAGCAAAATTCTTAATGGACTTTAAGCTATGTGAACCATATGTGTTATTCTTTGCTTTCTTACCCTCGGGGCCATTTGGAATGAAAGATTCTCAGAAAATGGACAACATATTGTCAAGTTTGAAAGCATATGGAGCTCAATAGGATGCCAGTGAAGGCTCATGGTCTTATAATCCAATATTTATAAGCAATTAAAGTTCACCAAAGTCTGTAAAAACATACTGCAGCTGTGAGTCAAATTAGTGCCTTGACCTACCCAATTAGACAAAGAAAACATCAATATCATAATTAGGCAGCCAATTTCTATCTTAGAATTAATGTAAATAGTGATTATGCCTTAAAAACAAATGCCATATTTTTCAAACTAGGAGAAAATTCCTGCACTAAAAGATCCCAGGTTAGGGAGAGTACCTTCATGTTTGATCAGTCAACTGACAAGGAGAATTGTTTTTTGGTTACTCAGCAAAATTTTCCTTTTGATTTTGATTAGTCTCTCTCTCCTTTTACAAGGATGGACTGCCCATAGATTGAAAGTCATTGCTTTGTCAGTTCAGGTATAAAGAGCAAAGAGTTTCAAGCCTTCCAATAGGCCATTGCTAAATTCTTTAGTAATTTCAAGCCACGCCCAGATTTCAAACTGGTGTAAGTAACAGCCGGTTATCTGTGAATGAGGGAATGAAGTTTCAGAGCTAGGAAGAGAGCTTCTATTGTGATGAATAAAGCTTCTATTGGGATGAATAAAATTATACAAATGCTCACTTCTTGTCTCTGATTTCCTATTCTCATTATTTCCTCTCTGCTTCCTCTATTCACTGGTCCGAGTTTCTGGTTACTGAAGCCATTCAAGAAGCATTAACTTGCCACACATTTAAGAGATTGAACGCGAAGGAGTGTAGAGTAAGGAAGAGTTACCATACACTGTCCATTTTCAATTGCAGGGATATTTTGGGGTCTTCTCTAGATGGAAGAAGGGCTCTTGTTAAAATTCTTTTGTTCTTTAAGTAGCAACTGAAAAATGTTAAAAACAGGTGAATTTTTAAAAATGTTCTGCTATGAAAGAAGAGCGGGGCAACATTAGAAGTGTTCTGGTTGGTTTTCATAATAGTTATTTTATGTCTGTATATCCAAAATAATACCACATGGACTGTGAAGTAAGTTGGTCTGGTTATTTTGATTCTCTTCACTCGGGCCGTTAATAGATTTGTAGGATATTTTACTAGCAGCATGTGGCATAGTCTTGACATCATTTTTTATCCTTGGGATTTAAGGATCACTTTATGCTATATTATTTTTTTCCCCCAGAGTGTACCTGGTGTTCTACTGATAACTTGAAAGACACAGTTTTTTTTTTCCAGATATTCGTATAGCAAATGTAAAATATGCTATCAGCGTCTTAGATAAATCTCTACCAGAGAGGCTCAGGATATAATATATCTTGTAGTGTGGAGACTTTATAAATATTTGAAGATGATTCCAGAAGTAAGCTCTTAAATTCAAGATGTTGTAATTTATCCTTTTAGACTGGATGTATTTCCTTAAGCACTCAGGAATGGTAAAGGCAAATTATTTGCATCCTCACCTTCCTTTTCATAGAGAACTTAATTGTTTCAGGAAGTCAGTCTTGAGTATTATACTTTTGCAACTTGAATTTATTGTACTGAAGGCATCTGTTTATATCCCTCTTTCATCAAAAGACCACTGAGATTGTTAGCAACAGCTTGTTTATATTTTTTGATTATAGGTCAATTCATATATTATATAAAAATATATATGTCTTATATTGAGAGATAAGGTAAACTACCCATCCTGTTATCAACTTCAAACCATTGGATTTCTGCAAATTATCTTTTCTAGGAGTTTGAAGTTTCTGTTTGAAACAGAGCAATTAAACAATAACAATTTTTTTCTCTTTTTTCTTTTGATTGTTAATTGAACATTGAATAATGGTAAATTTATTCAGTATCAGATGCTACCTATTGTTGGTCAATATTATGCTTTATTTATATTTTCAGTTTAAGTAAAATTTGTAGAAATTCAATGGGCATTGATTTAAATGTTTCATATAAGTCAAAATGTAGGGGATTAGGCTAGGCGTGGTGGCTCACACCTGTAATCCCAGCACTTTGGGAGGCTGAGGCGGGCAGATCATTTGAGGTCAGGAGTTGGAGACTAGCCTGGCCAACATGTTGAAACCCTGTATCTACTAAAAGTACAAAAATTACCCAGGTGTGGTGGCACGCTCCTATAATCCCAGCTACTCGGGAGGCTGAGACAGGAAAATCACTTGAACCTGGGAGGCAGAGATTACAGTAATCTGAGATCATGCCACTGCACTCTAGCCTGGGCAATAGAGCTAGACTCAGTCTCAAAAAAAAAAAAAAGTCGTGCATTAATGTTCAGTTAATATATTCCATTTTCCCCACTAATCCATTATTTTTTTTCCTTTTCTTCTTCACTTTCATATATTTGCTCAATTTCTATAGTGTTTTATTCAAAGTTGAATACAACATCCCATTGTTCCCAAAGAGCTCACAGTTCAGTGGAGGAGCTGAAAATATAATCTGTTTGATGACTTCTGAACTTTACTTGGTAGAGACATGTTACCTGTTATTCATCTGTACACGGTTTTCTTCCATTGTTTTTGCTGTTTTGAAAGCTATTTTTGTGATTTATTTGATGTTATTGGCCTCAATCACCTCTTTAAAAGACACAATTATTTTTGTTTTCTTTCGGTCTCCTAGCAACTTCTCAGTTCTTGAAAACCTTACAAAGATAATTCAGCCTGTGGTGAATTCATTAACAAATTCCCTTTATAGTTTAGGATTCTTGTCAGACCTGCCAGTGTGTACAGAGCATATTCAAATGAGTATTTCCTCTAACCTGCTTATAAGACAAAAATAAACAATGAACTCCTCTTCTTTAATATTCTTCTTTTACCTTGAAGGGATCCATGCTTGTTTTCTTTAAAATGAGAGTTTTTTTTTTTTTTTTTTTCTTGGCCATCTGAGACTATAATTGCTCCGGAATTTTCGTATATGAATAAGCATGTAGTATTTTAAAGGAAATGTAATGCTTGATAACTCATTTATTTCCCTAAAACTTACTGAACTGATTTCAGTTTTTAGTGGTAATTCTCACTCTATAAAAATAATTGATACTCAAAAGTATCACTGAGGATATCTTTTTACTGTTGATTTTTCCAGAAATTAAATTTCTTGCAAAACTTCACTTGTCAACTGTCATATGCTTGTATTTTCAGGACACAACTGTAATAATAAGAATTTGAATGTTTAAACTTTCTTTTATACCTATGAATATAAATGCTCAATATTATTGAACACTTATCACTAGATTTAAAAAAATATTTCTTCTTTTTATTATACATCTTGAGAAATTATTATTTACTTTTGATTTCTTTAGATGTCTTAGTCACTAATATCCAACTTTGGTTTTTTTGAAATTTTGTTTTGATATAACTTCAATCTTATTGAAAACTTTTGAGAATAGTGCAATGAACTCTATACTTTTTACCTAGATTCACTCCTTAACACTTATAACATTCACTTTATTTCCTAAGGTATGCCTGATTGACCTTCCTCCCTGCCCTGCCCTGCTCTGCCCTGCCCTTCTCTGCCCTGCCCTTCTCTTCTTTCCTCTCTGTGTATTCATACACATAAATGTATATATATATGTATATATATATATATATATGGATATTTTCACAGTTATACATTTTTTTTCCTGAACCATTTGAGAGTAGGTCACAGACAACATGCTTTTTTGCCCTTCAGTGCCTTAGTGTGCATTTCCTAGAAATAAGCACTTTCTCTTACATAATCACAGCACAATGACCAAAATCAGGAAATTTAACAGTAATATTATCTAATTCACAAACATTTTCAAATGTTGCAATTTCACTAATTGTCTCAATAATGGTCTTACAGTTTTCTCCCTGTGAAGGATCTGATCTAGGAACACGTGTTATGTTTAGTGGTGTGGAACTGCATCTTCACATTTCCTTGTCTAAATGACATGAATGGTTTTGAAGAATACTTGTTAGTTATTTTGCAGGTTGTTCCTCAGTTTGAGTTAGTTTGAGATTTCCTTGTACCTAGATGTAGTTATGCATTTTGGGGAGGATACCATAGAAGTTTTGTCCTCAGTGCAACGTATCAGAGTGTCCCTTTATAATTTGTATCATATTGTCGTTTATAACTAATATATGGGGAGAGCCTTTGAGACTATGTAAATATCCTGTTTCTCATGAAAGCTCCTTTGTCCACTAGTTTTAATATCCATTGATGACTTGTGCCTGAATCAATTGTTACTACAATGATTGTTTAAAAGGTAATTTTCTGTATCCTTTATTCCTTCTGCATTATAATGTGAGGAAGAGCTTTCTCTTCTCCTCCATTTATTCATTCACTCATTCACTTATGTTAGCAAGATTCTTAATTATTTGAGTCATATGCTATTACTTTCATTATTTAAATTGATGCTCAAATAGTCTTAGATTTGACTAGAGGGAGCTCCTCTCTGACTTTGTTTTGGTATTCTCATTTTTTTTCTTTTATTGATGCATAGATAAATGAGTTTTATTTGTTTATATTCATTTACTACCTGAATCACCAAGGAGCTATCTTAATGAACTCATAAGACACTAGTGTTATATGAAAGTCTGATTTTCAAAAAGTTAAGCATGACTCATCTAGAGCCATGGTGAGTGTATGTTAAGTAATTATTTAATTAATGAGGGAACTACTAGAATGGTCAATTTGATTACAAGGAGAATTTTGGAGTCTGAATATTTATGGATAATAAAAGACTGCTAAAGTAAGATTGCACGGTTAGATATAAAACTGGTCAATGGGCTACATGGCGATACATCTATTACCATTTGTATTATCTATGAATCCAAATCTGTAAGTTAACATGAGTCTAGGCGTAGTCCATTAAAAAACAGTAAAATGAAGTTACATTCTCCTAGAGATTTAAGTAATTCTTGGGTAGGTCTGTTACACAGTGCTCCATATCACATTGCAAGGATATACAGTATCCTTTGCCTTACTTCCACATTTTGGATAATTTTTCTTAATACGGCAAAGTTATATTTCCCTTAATATACAGACTTTTTGAATTCTATTCTTCAATTTTAATAGAAAATCTAAAACTTCATTGGTGTCTTTTGTGCTTCCTCCAAAATCTGTCTTATTATAATGTAAACTCATCTCACTTGTGAAATTAGAATTTGTCTACTGTAATAATTCTTTTTGAATGTGAAGACTATTATTTAGTTGACTCAGCCTCCTCTTATTTGAAATAATTAATTCCTCGAATATTTTCTGGTATCTTTTTACCTTTGAATTTTTTTTCACAGCCCTTAGAACTACAGAGTCCCAAATACGATATTTCTGATAAGTATAACAAATGCAACATGTAGCATCTATGCAATTTCAAAATACCCATCTCTGCAAATGTTTTATGGAATAGCACTCTTCATTTATTCTTCTTTAACTGATAAAACATGATATATTAGAAATTGCCAGGTTTTCTATTTTCCTTATGTTTCTCACTAATTAATTCATTATGTAGCCCTGCATTCATTTAACCATTTATTTATTTATTTAAAAAAATTTATTATGGTAAAAATATATATAACATAACATTTACCATCTTAACCATTTATAAGTGTATAGTTCAGTAACATTAAGCATGTTCACATTTTTGTACAATCAATCTTCTGACCTTTTTTATCTTACAAAACTGAAATTCTATATGCATTGAAAAATAACTGCCCATTTTCTCATGAACCAATCTCTAGAACCACCATTCTACTTTCTGTTTCTATGAATTTGACTACTCTAGATTCCTTTGATAGGTGGAATCATACAGTATTTGCCTTTTTGTGGCTGACATTTCACTTTGCATAATGTTCTTAAGGCTCATACATGTAGTAACGTGTCAGAACAGCCTTCTCTTTTATGGCTAAATAATATTCCATTGTATGTATATACTATATTTTGTTTAGCCTTTCATCTGTTGATGGACACATGAGTTGTTTTCACCTCTTGGCTATTGTGAATAGTGCTGCTATAAATATGGGTGTACAAATATCTTTCCAAGGTCCCACTTTCAATACTTTTGGATATATACCTAGGAGTGAAAGTGCTAGATCGTATGGTAATACTATTTTTAATTTTTGGGGAACTTGCTATTACTGTTTTCCATAGCAGTTGTACCATTTTACATTTCCACTAATCGCATACAAGGTTTTGAATTTTTCCACGTCTTCATCAACACTTACTTTTTTTTTTTTTGATAGTATCCATCCTAATGGGTATGAGGTAATACCTCATTGTAGTTTTGATTTGCATTTTCCTAATAATTAGTGATGTAGAACATCTTTTCATATGCTTGCTGGCTATTTGTGTGTCATCTTTGGTCATTCACCCATTTTTTCATCATTCACTGAGTACCTGTTAAAGCCCTAGACCTTGAGCTAACTGCTAGAGAAGCAAAGAATAAGTTTCCTGACTTCAAGAAGTTTATAGCCACCTTGGGAAACCAACCTGTAAACAAGTAGCTGAAACAAAGTGATAAGTGCTCTGAGAAAGGTATACACAAAATGCTTTCTGGTCATTCATCTTCACTTGTTTCTATAGTGTTTTTTCTTTATAGTTTCTTAGTACAGTTGGACACATACACTTTATTCCTTCAGAGATAATTGAGAAGTCTGCTCCTTCAGCAACTGATACCTACTTTTTATTATTCATTGGCTATTGCCATTTAATTGAATTGTCTCAGGTTCCTGATTGACCATAATAAAGTGGATAGACCTCTGAAGCTTATTTCAGTCATTACACAACAGTTTGTGGCTTGTCATGATGCTCAGGACCTGACGTACTGCCTAATTACCAACTTGTTTTCTTTGTAGCAGTTTCTTAGCTTTGTAAAGAATCTAGAAGCACCCCCAACCCTTGGCTCAGGCCTATAATCCCAACACTTTGAGAGGCCGAGGTGGTGAATCGCCTGAGATCAGGAGTTCCAGACCAGCCTGGCCAACATGGTGAAACCCTGTCTCTACTAAAAACACAAAAAATTAGACTTGAGTGGTGGCAGGAGTCTGTAATCCCAGTTACTTGGGAGGCTGAGGCAGGGAGCCTCAGCTACGTCAGGGAGGTGGAGGTTGCAGTGAGCCAAGATCGCACCATTGCACTCCAGCCTGGGCAACAAGAATGAAACTCTGTCTCAAAAAAAAAAAAAAGAGAGAATATAGAAGGCCAATATTCTGTCTCTCAACAATTGATCTGTACTTCCTGCAGTAAAATGATGGCTTCAACACCACACTGCATTATTTTCTCCAGTTCTTCCTTTTAGATGTGGAGTCACAGAGAGTCAGGAAAAGGAGGAAGATAGTGGGATATGAGAGGAGTCTGTTAGATGACAACTTGACCCAGGTTCCTGCCTATATTTACTAATGGTCACTGGTTTTTTTTTTTTTTTTTTTTTTTTTTGGTTGTTGTTTTTAAGACAGAGTCTTACTCTGTTGCTCAGGCTGGAAGGCTGGAGTTCAGGGGTGCAATCTGGGCTCACTGCAATCTCCGCCTCCCAGGTTCAAGCAATTCTCCTGCTTTAGCTTCCCAAGTAGCTGGGATTACAGACATGGGCCACCATGCCTGGCTAATTTTTGTATTTTTAGTAGAGACAGGGTTTCACCATGTTGGCCAGGCTGGTCTCAAACTCCTGGCCTCAAGTGATCCACCTGCCTCAGACTCCCAAAGTACTGGGATTATAGGCATGAGCCACCACGCCCAGCCCCTGAAATTTTTTTTTAAAGTTTCCTTAAAATTTCAGGTATACATGGAGCCAGGCATGGTTTTTAAAGTGTTAGCAGTCAAACTACTTGGTCCAAATACAAACCTGATTCCTTTATGCTATGATAATAGAAATCCATTAATGTTTTCTCAGGACATTGCTAAAATGGTGGTAGAAATCAGACTCATGTAAAATATTAACTAACAAGGATGCAGAACATATCTTACCCAGGATATGATAAATGAGTCAATGCAGACTCATATTTAGCCACCAATCATCCAGTAACCATTTATTTAATTCAAGTTCCTAAGCTTTATGTATGCTAGTCTGTAGTAATTTGGTATTTCTTAAAAAAAAAAAAATCAGTGCAGCTCCAGTCTTCTGGAATAGGTAGAAATGAGGCAACATTTATTCAAATATATAATAATAGTTTTAGTTATATCCTGTCGTTGTACTTTCATCCTGAGACAACACCTTCTGAAGAGAAGAATACAATCTTATTTAAATATTTTTTAAAGTTGGGCAAGAATAGATATAAAAAGTCACTCTTGGTCATTACTGACAGTTGAATATGACTTCTACTCTAAAATCTGAACAAACCGTTACTTAAAATGTCTATCTGGAATATTTAGGAATTTGATATTCACTGCTGTTTCCTGAGATATATATGCTGATGTTTTCTCTGTATATTACAGAAAAAAAAATAGAAAGTAGCTAATAGAAATTTATTATGCTCCTGGCCATCGCATTATAGTACAATATTATGAAAGTTTGGTCTTTGTCTGGTAGCCTCTCAATACCTTGAAGCTTTTAATAAGTCAAATTTTCTTTAAAATAGGGAAATATCTTAAAAAGATAGAAATTTCCAAAACAAACCAAAAAGAAACAGAAAATGTAAATAGCCCTATAATTATAGACAGCTGATATGCAAAACTCTATACTAAAGCTATGAAATTTTGCTAAAGAAATTAAAATCTAAACAAAGAAATATTTGTCATCATAATTTGGAAGTCTCAGTATTATTAAGATGGCAATTCTCCCCATGCTGATTTAATGCAATAGCAATAAAAACCCTGGTAAGATATTTTTAAAAGAAATTGATAAAATTTATTTTAAAAAACCATATGAAAATGTATGGAGCTCAGAATAGTCAAAACAATTTTGAAATTGGAGGACTTATATTACCTGATTTGAAGCCTTACTGTAAAGCTAGTCTTCAACCCAGTTTGGAACAGATAGAGAAATTCAGAAATCATTGGACATACAGGGTCCACCTGATTTTCAACGGAGATTCTAGAGTACTTCAGTGGTGGTAAAACAATTTGATATGTGTATGGAAAAAAATGAACCTCAACTCTTATTTGATATACCAAAAACTAACTTAAAATAGACCTAAATGTAAGAACTAAAGTATAGAATTTCTAGAAGAAAACATAGAAAAATAAATATAAGATAAATCATTCTAATATTCATTGGGTTAAGCAAAGACTTTTTAAAAAGACAGAAAACACAAACCATAAAAGAACTACAAGTTCAGCCGGGCACAGTGACTCACGCTTGTAATCCCAGCACTTTGGGAGGCTGAGGTGGGCGGATCACAAGGTCAGGAGTTTGAGACCAGCCTGGTCAATATAGTGAAACCCCATCTCTACTAAAAATACAAAAACATTAGCCAGGCATGGTGGTACATGCCTGTAGTCTCAGCTACTCAGGAGCCTGAGGCAGGAGAATCACTTGAACCTGTGAGGCGGAGGTTGAAGTGAGCCGAGATCATGCCACTGCACACCAGCTTGGGTGACAGAGTGAGACTTCATCTCAAAAAAAAAAAAAAAAAATGCAAGTTCACAAGCCTGATACCACACCTACTGAATCATAACCACTGCTTAGTGAAACTCAGGAATTTGTTTTAACAGTCTCCCCAGGTGATTCTTTTGCATGCTAAAGTTTGAGGTGTACCAGAGTAAGTGTAAAAACACGTTAACATGTGAGTGTTCTAATCTTGCCTTTTTCCACCCAAAATGATTGTGATTCTCTTGACAAAATAGTGAAATGATGAGAGTTGAGACGAACTATAGCCTCCAGTGTGGTGTATATCCCAGAAAGCCAGAGTACATGGCATAGAGAGTTGAGAGTAGAAAAGGATGAGTATGTGATAAACGTCTTCAGGAAGTTGTTGGAGTCTTGAGTGCTTTTTATTTTTAAGAGTTGGAAATATAGTGGATTAACTTCAGCATTCTTAAACTCAAGTTAATGATTTTAGAACATTTCTCAAATTTCTTTTGGTGGATGAACTGTGGCTCTTGTCTTCTTGTTGTTCTTTTTCTTGTTTGTTTGCTTAGAGACAGGGTCTTGTTCTGCTCTGTTGTCCATGCTATAGTGCAGAAGGATCATAGCCCTCCTGGACTCAAGGGATCCTCCCACCCCCCAAATTTAATGTTTTTAAAATTTACTTATTTATTTGTTTTGTAGGGATAGGTTCTTGCTGTGTGTCCCAGACTGGTCTGGAACTCCTGGTCTTATATGATCTTCCCACCCCAGGACTTTCAAAGTGTTCGGAGCCACTGAGCCTGTCCTGAACCATGTTTGTTGAACTCAATACTGGTTTAAGATTTACCACTGGGTCTCTGGGTTCATAAGAACTACAGAAGATGTTTCATTTACTCTGTAATTAAATTGTTCATCTAATGAATTTGTGAGATAGTTGAAGGCATACTTCTTACAGCATTATTAGTATTATTTAAAGAGAAACATTTCACAAATGGGATCATATTGAAGCAAATGCTTTGTCATTAACATTGCAGAGTTCTAGCATCTCTCTCCACACTTACAATTTGGGTATTAAGTATTTTAGGATGCTATGTAGTTCACAAGAAAATCTTCCTAAAGTTCACAGAAAGATACCCTGTCCAGTTAGAGTATGTACTACTATCACAAACTTAAAAGTAGTGTTGATTAAAATGAAGTCCAAGATAGGCAGAGAGAAGCCAGTACTTGAAAAGGGCTATCAGAACATGGACTACATAATTAAGTATTTTGAAAATACTTAGAATGGTGCCCGGCACAGAGTAAACACTGTACATGTATGTGATGAGAAAACAAATTCAATAAAATACATACATTTATTAGGCCAAAGTGAAAGGATCACTTGATGCCAGGAGTTTGAGACCAGCCTGGACAACATAGCAAGACCCCATCTCTACAAAACAATACATAAAAATTAGCCAGGCATGGTGGTACACACCTGTAGTCTCAGCTACTTGAGAGGCTGAGTTGGGAGGATCACTTGAGTCTAGGAGTTTGAGGTTAAAATTGCGCCACTGCACTACAGCCTGGGCAACAGAGCAAGATGCAGTCTCTAAAAACAAATGATGACAACAAAAAGCCCTACACACATTAGCTTATTATTGAATACCTACTACATAACAAGCAATAAGTAAAGTCCTGGAGTTAGAAGGTCTCTACCTTCATGGAACTTAGGGTGTAATGAAAACATTAGATACTCAAATATTCACATAAACAAGGTACAATTAATTTTAAGTGGGGAAGAAAAGATGCATGATGCCGTGAACACATATAGGTTAGTGAGTGTAGTGATGTAATAGTCTAGTGAGGCTTTCTGGAGGAACTGACATTTAAACTAAGTTCTAAGTTATGAATGGGAATTAATTAGGTCAAGGAAAGAGCCTGTTTTCATTCTCTGGGTAAGGAATAAAAATAACATCTTTCTGAAAATGCAAGCAGATTTATTTGGCCGATGGAAAGAGAACGCTGGTTAGAGGGGCTTACAGTGAGGCTGTAGAAGGTAAGTAGGTTCCACTTTATGCAAGTTTTTGTAAATCGTGCTAAGGATGTAGATCTTCATTTTAAAATCAGTTGAAGGGCATCAGAAGTTTTACGTACAGTGAATGCACGTGTGTATGTGTGTGTGTGTGTGTGTGTGTGTGTGTGTGTTTAGTGAAAGAGAGAGAGATCGAAAAGAGAAAAAGACAAGTCTCCAAGATCAGCCACAATCTGGAGAATGGGGTACAGGAAGCAAGAATGAATGCGGGAGATGGGCAGTAGGTAGCTATTGTAGTCATCTGGAAAAGGAAGAATGCTGGCTTGGACTGAAGGACTAAGGCGATGACTGTGGGTTTAGGGAGAAGTAGATAAATTTTTCCTGGTGAAATCAATAGAATTTGTTACCGGGTTGGATTTGTGGGAAGGATGATGAACAAAGCAATGTCAAAAATAACTCATGGCTTTTCACTTAGTATGTCCTTCACTGATACAAGAAAGAGTGTTTGGAGAAGGGGCAGGTTTTGTGGAAGACATTGGAATTTTGTTTAGATATTTCCAGTTTGAGGTCACTTTGTGATTTTTGAGTAGAGCTGTGAATAGATAATTGCTATTTGGGATTTGAGCTCAAGGGAGGGGTTTGGGGTTACAGATGCAAATATAGGAGTGAACTCTTAATGCATATAATGGTAATGAAAGCCATATGCATGGATGCATTTGTGTAGAGATTATAGAATAAGAACGATAGAGAAATGTAGACTTTATGATGAGTCCTTAGAAATTGTATCACGTAATAACCAAATAAAGGGAGCAGAACCTGAAAAGATTAAGTAGAAAAACAAGAGGCTATCAAGCGAAGAGGTCTTCCTAGAAGAAATGAATGGTCAACAATGTTGAATGCTGTGGAGGACTGGCAAAAAAAGGACTTAAAAATAAAGAGAAGGCTGGGCACGGTGGCTCACTCCTATAATCTCAGCACTTTGGGAGACCAAGGCGGGTGGATCACGAGGTCAAGAGATCGAGACCATCCTGGTCAACATTGTGAAACCCTGTCTCTATTAAAAATACAAAAATCGGCTGGGCATGGTGGTGCATGCCTGTAGTCCCAGCTACTCGAGGCTGAGGCAGGAGAATTGCTTGAATCCAGGAGGCAGTGGTTGCAGTGAGCCAAGATCGTGCCATTGCACTGCAGCCTGGGTAACCAGAGTGAAACACTGTCTCAAAAAAAATAACTAAATAACGAGCAATGGGTCAATCACGACTGATGCTGGACAGAGCAGTTGTGGGGTCGTGATGGGGGTAGATGGTGGATTGAAGTGGATTGAAGGGTATTTTCTGGCAATTAGCAGATTTGATCAAACAGACTAATCTGTGTTTGGGAATGGAGGAGGCTCATTCTAAAATTGTATTTAAAAATTCCAACATGTGAATGAAATTGGCAGGCACCATTGTAACGAAGTGATTCAAGTCATCTTCAGTAATAGGATCGACTGACACCCTGTGCCTCCTAATGTGATTAACTGAGAGGATCCGATGTAATTTATGTAGAATTTCTGCCAACAGTCATAATCCAAATTAAGTCATGAGTAAACAACCAGACAGACCCAAATCCTGTACGCTTAAAAAAATCCACGTCATGAAAGGAGAAGGAAGGCTGAGCAACTGCTTCCGATTAAAGCATACTAAATGGACACATGACTAAATGCAAGATATTGAATTGGATTCTGAATCCAAAAGGGGAAAAATGCTATAAAATATCCTATTGGGAAAATGGATGAAATTTGAATATAGATTGGGTACTAGATAAGAGTCTCGCGATAATGTGAAAATTTTCTGAATTTGATATATCTACTCTGGTTGTATAAGAGAACATCTGTCCTTAGGCGATACATGTTGAAGTATTTAGAGGTAAAGAGTCATAAAGTTGCAGCTTACTTTTACATGAGTTAGCAAAAGTATTATGTATATATACTTTTTTTTTTCCCCGAATTGGAGTCTCTCTTGCCCAGGCTGGAGTGCAGTGGCACAATCTTGGTTCACTGTAACCTCCGCCTCCTAGGTTCATGTAATTCTCCTGCCTAGCCTCTGAAGTAGCTGGGATTACAAGCATGCGTCAATATGCCTGGCTAATTTTTGTATTTTTATTAGAGACGAGGTTTCACTGTGTTGGCCAGGCTGGTTTCAAACTCCTAATCTCAGGTGATCCATCCTCCTTGGTCTCCCAAAGTGCTAGGATTACAGGCGTGAGCCACTGCGCCCACCCAAAAGTAATATATGTATACACTATAATATACAAATACAGAGACAAAACAAATGTGGTAATGTGTTAGCAATTCGTGACTATTCTTGCAACTTTTCTGAAATTAAATTTTTTTTCCACACAAAAAAATCAAACTCAGAGCTCTGCATCATCTACTAATCTTTATTATTCACAAAATGTATCATGTACAGATTAGATAAAATGATTTTGGAGATTCTAAATATTAGGAACAGCATTCATCTATGGCCATCAATATAATCTGAATCTAATCTCAGTGGTTAACAGAGGAACCAGGAAAGGTACCTTTCATGACCTTTCCTTCACAAGACATTTTGCTAAAATTGCCAAGATGACTTTTTCTGTCAAAACTCATCACAGTAATCTTACATGAGCACTTAACTAGATTCAAGTAACATGCACAAAAGTAATTGTAAGTGTGGTGCTGGTTGTTAGACGTTGTAGGGGAATGTGGAGAGGAACGTGGCCATCTGGGATATGTGACTGTCAGGCTCTGACAAAATTACACAATCACAGAAATTGTCTACAATGCAATAAAAGAGCATCAGAGAATGAGAAAAGCTAAATGCTATGTTTCCCAGACTCTGGACTGACCTTAATGGTAAAATTTCACCACTGGCAAAAATGTTGGGGCAATTTGCATATAAGAAAAATGTGAGGAAACAACCACTACCATTCATTCTCACTATCATTTTATAGAGAAAGGACACTTTAATACAAAAAAAAAAAAAAAAAACTATGAGGGCCGATATCAAAGTAAAATTCTTAAAAATGAAATTAATTTTACCTTATTGAGAAAAGGAAGACCAATGAAAACATAATGAATGGTGTCAACCAAATAACTTAATGAGCTCTGAGCAAGTCAAAACTTTAAAAAGATATACATATTGAGAGGAAATAAGATTCATCTGAGTCCTTAAGCAGATATACTTGTTGCAGGTAATAGAAATATGCTTTGGAAAATTCACATTTGGGAAATCCAACTAGGTAAAAGACCTGTATGATTTTCTACAGTACATCACTGGCATTCAGTAAGTTACAAATGCATGAGTGGCGTAAATTTAGTAAATTACCAAATCAAGTAGGTGTCTTTTTTTTTTTTTTGAGATGGAGTGTCGCTCTGTCATCCAGGCTGGAGTGCAGTGGCACAGTTTTGGCTTACTGCAAACTCCTTCTCTCAGGTTCTAGCAATTCTCTTGCCTCAGCTTCCTGAGTAGCTGGGATTACAGGCATGTGCCACGATGCCTAGATAATTTTTGTATTTTAGTAGAGATGGCGTTTCACCATTTTGACCAGGCGGGTCTTGAACTCTGACCGCAGGTGATCTGCCTGCCTCAGCCTCCCAAAGTACTGGGATTACAGGTGTGAGCCACTGCACCTGGCCTAAACAGTGTCTGTAAGTCTTAAAAGCTTATACTTACCTTCAAAAGCATTTAAGAAAATGTTAAAAAGGTTGCTTATTTAAGAAATAAAGTATGAAAAAGTGTGTATCTGTATACATAAGGCACACGTACACATACACACACATATATATCACACATATATATTATAAAACATTTTAACTAATGCTTTTAATTGATTGAGAGAAATATTGAACCAGTATTTTTGAGACAGAGTCTCACTCTCTCCCAGGCTGGAATGCACTGGTGGGATCTTAGCTCTACCTGGTTCAAGTGATTCTCCTGCCTCAGCCTCCTGAGTAGCTGGGATTACAGCCATGCACCATGTTGGCCAGGCTAATCTCGAACTCCTGGCCTCAAGCGATCCATCCACCTTGGCCTCTCAAAGTGCTGGGATCACAGGCATTGTGCTTAGCCTGCTTTGAACTACTGATAAATATTTCCAGTGGATATATTTTAAACTGAGGCTTTTCAACTCAATATAGCAGTAAAATTCATTCTGCTAGACAATTCAATGAACCCATCATTTAATTAAAAAGGAATTTTAATGCATGATAGTAATGCAAATTTGTAGCAAAACAAAAAAAATGACTTTTATGCCTTATTTTCATTAGTAATATGTTTCAAAGCACAGTTTAAACAAACTTGTAGACGTTGAATATATATCCATTTTATATTGTATTCTTGTTACTTTCTGCCAAGTATGAGTACAAACAAGCTGTGCCGTAAACTATTACATTTTAAACTTTTCCAGTCAAAAAGTTAAGTTCAACATTAATGACTCTTCACTCTGTAACACCCTGCCAAAGCTTCCAGCAAGTTGACTAATGATGTAAGTTGTCTTCTGGCTTTCTGACTGCTGTGTTCTGGAGAGCTTGGAAACCCTGTGTTGTAAGCAGTGAGGTGCATATTTAACAGCCAGGAGGAAATCCTGCACCAAGGATGGCTGTCAATCAAGCCAGCCCTCCTGCTCTCTTTATTATCAGAAAAATGCAGATAAAAGTAAA
This sequence comes from Cacajao melanocephalus, assembly GCA_963573385.1. Lineage (NCBI taxonomy): Eukaryota > Metazoa > Chordata > Mammalia > Primates > Pitheciidae > Cacajao > Cacajao melanocephalus. The sequence goes on along the minus strand of CAUYLG010069685.1, from coordinate 5,264 downwards.
TGCAGCAGACAGAATAAACAGGGAATACAAAACTGGAACAACTTGAGATCTCCATGCTGTAGCCTTGTGCCAGTTTGAAATATAGTTCAATCATGACATCATTAAATCAGAAATGTATCTTATTATTGGACTTGTAGATGGAAATAAATATTGCTTAATATTCTCAGAGTATATTGGCTTTTCACTACTTGTCTAGCATGTGGGATTGAGTAAGAGACTGCTTATCTTATCTACTCAATTTTTAATGTGTCTGTTACCAGTTCTCAGCTATTGTTACAAAGATCTGGGTTTTATAGATGCCACAGCTGCTATTAGAGAAGAGGGGACTATGAAGGAGTGATGCCTCTGTGTTACTATCTTACCTTACAGTGTTGCTAAATCATCAACACTCTGTGTCAGTTTCTTCATCCTCCTTCAGACTGGAGCCCAGTCCCACATTCAAAGGATGTGAGCTAATAGCACCATAAACATTATGCATACTAAATTGTTACCTTCCCTAATGATATGCCTAATCTACAAAAAATAATTTACTGGATTGCATGGTGTGAATAGAATGCAGGAGAATTTTAGGTAGGGTTTGCTTGGCACAGTGACACTGAGACAGTGACATGTAATCTTTCTTGCCCATGAGGCAAAGCTGTGGTAGAGATACCAGTAGTACAAGAAACAGATTTCAACAGGTGGGATAAATTACTCAGATATGTCTGAGCTTTGTTTTCCTACCCAAATTGGAGAACAAACACTATTGGATAATAGAGAATTAAAGAAAAAAACTGCTATTAAAGAAGTAGATCTCTCCATTAGTCCTTTTTATGGCAACTACAGTTCATGCCCTTATTTTCTTTCTCATCTTCCCTAAAGTTAGAGAATATACTTTTTTAAAGATGGCTTTTCTTTTCCTTTTTTCTTTTTTTTGAGACGGAGTCTCTCTCTGTTGCCCAGGCTGGAGTGCAGTGGTGTGATCTCAGCTCACTGCAACCTCCACCTCTCAGGTTCAAGCAATTTTCCCTGCCTCAGCCTCCTGAGCAGCTGGGATTACAGGTGCCCACCACCATGCCTGTATAGTTTTTAAAAATTTTTTAGTAGAAATGGGATTTTGCTATGTTGACCAGGCTGGTCTTAAACTCCTGACCTCAGGTTATCCTCCTGCCTCAGCCTCCCAAAGTGCTTGAATTACAGGCATGAGCAACTGTGCCCGTCTGGCCTATTTTTTTTTTCTTTCTTAGAGCAATCGTTTTAATGTAACCTTTTTAGATTTAGAAGTAACTCATCAGGCTTTGGAACTAATTTTTAAACTTCCTATTCTCGGTTGTAAGGGGGAGGATGAGGGGTGTGATGAAGTAGAAAGCATAGGTCTGTAAATTTGGGACATATTCAGGCTTTAGAGATAGACAAACTTCTCATCCTAAACATAATCTTGATTTGTTTGGCTTATTGGGCCAGCCACCAGAAAATTTACTTACAGAAATATTTTTCTTGTGCTGCAGCTTTACTGCATCATATTCATAGAATTGAGGCAATCAGTAACTTTTTATTCCTAGAGCTAAATATATGAAGAAGGGAAAGAAAAGGTCTTAATCATTTCAATTTTCTTTATTTTACATTCAAAGTTAGAGCAGACATGTACTAAATTGCAAGTACAAATGAGGCAGATAAAACTTTTAAAATTTATATCCTCAGGGATGTATACTCACCCAGAGGCACTTGAGGGGAAACCAATCAAATGGGAGTTTATTCAAGTGTCAACTCAATAATGTAAAAAGAGCATTTGTTCTGTGCGTGGGAGAAAGGGAGGGACAATGCATTATCTACCAATAAGGAATGCCGAGATGGTAAATAGTGTTCGTGTGGCTATTTCTGAAAAATATTTGGGTCAGTGCTTTACATGCATGGCAAAATAAACAACTATTTCTTCACTGACTAGAACGAGCTCTTTCATATTCAGAAAGAAGATAGCTAGGTGAAATTTAGTGTCCTAATTATTACTAAACTGAAGTCTTCTACCACCATTTCATTTTCTTTTTATTTTACAGTAGGAAATTGATTATTCCACATTATCATCCTTATATAGTGGTAAGATATATATATATATATATATATATACACCTTAAATATATAATTTGTATATAATTGTATATAGTATATATAACATAATAGTAGACTCATTACAAAATAATATTCAGACAATTCAGAAATGTATAAAGTAGAAAACAAAAGTCTCAATTTCAACCAGTTTTAATAGTTTAGTTTTTTTACATATTTGTTTATGTATATTCTAATATATAATAATATTAAGGGAAACCTGAAGTTTTATATATATATATATATATATATATATACATACATATATATTTTTAATACAGAGTCTCGCTTTGTCTCCCAGGCTGGAGTGCAGTGGTGTGATCTTGGCTCACTGCAACCTCCATCTCCCAGGTTCAAGCGATTCTCCTGCCTCAGCCTCCCAAGTAGCTGGGATCACAGGTGTGTGCCACCATGCCCAGCTAACTTTTTTTGTATTTTTAGTAGAGACGGGGTTTCACCATGTTGGCCAGGCTGGTCTTGAACTCCTGACCTCAGGTGACTGCCTGCCTTGGCGTTCCAAAGTGCTGTGATTACAGGTATGAGCCACCATGCCTGACCTGAAACATTAACCTTTTCTGAAACTTACTCACTTTGACATAATATCAGGGACATCTTTTCATGTCAGCATACATTACCCAGTTGATTTTAGTGACTGCAGAGTGTGATGTATTCTGGGTGCAATAATTTATAAAGACAATTATATATTGAGGTTATTCTCTGTTTTTCTCCATTTGTAAAATTGTTCATCCAATTAATTTTTTACATTTCTGAGTATCTTTCTAGAGAAAGAATTTTAGTGTGATGGTAAGCCAGGTTACCAATGACTTGGCATTAATTAAATTTTGAGGTAAACCTTGTATCCACTCCTTACAGAGTTCTTTGAACCACTATTTGAGCTGCTAAAGGTCACAAAGTGGTTTGCTAGCTTTAGGATGATTGATTATCTCCAACTGTGTTAAGTTTTGAAATAGCTTTAAACAAATTATACGTTTTTTAAGCCTTCTATGCATTGACCATAGCAGTAAATTTTCTTGTAATATTAGACTTCTATTGAGATACAGTTAAATGAAATATAGCAAGAAGTAGCATTTCATTCTAAATTTTAATTGTGACATATATCATACATGTATAGTTGTACATAGCATGTATGTACAAAGTAAAGTGCCATAATAAAATGAACATGGGCCGGGCGTGGTGGCTCATGTCTGTAATCCCAGCACTTTGGGAGGCCGAGGCGGGTGGATCGCGAGGTCAGGAGATTGAGACCATCCTGGCTAACATGGTGAAACCCTGTCTCTACTAAAAATACACACACACAAAATTAGCTGGGCATGGTGGCACGTGCCTGTAATCCCAGCTACTCCGGAGGCTGAGGCAGGAGAATCGTTTGAACCCGGGAGATGGAGGTTGCAGTTAGCTGAGTTCATGCCACCGTACTCCAGCCTGGGCAACAGAGCAAGACTCTGTCTCAAAAAATAAAAATAAAAATAAATAAAATGAACACATGTGTACTCACCACTCATGTTAGGAAATAGAATGTGATAAGTTCCCTAGAAGACCCTAGTGTTCTGGCTTGACTGCTTCTCCTCCTGCTCCAGCCCCCACTACAGGTTACCTCTATACTGGATTGTGTTAACAATTTCCATGGTTTTCCTTATAGTTTTGTTTCTTAGGTATATTCTCCTAAATAGCACATTTACTTTCCTTATTTTTGAATTATATATAAATGGACTCATACAATATGCATGCTTCTGGGGCTTACTCCTTTTGCCTATCATTCCATTTTTGAGATTCAACCATGTTGATGTTTGCAGTAGATTGTTCATTATATTACACAAATATACCACAATGTATATATCCCATTTTACTATATTGCTTGTAGGTTTTTGCTATCTTGATGTAACATAATAGTGCTATAATAAACACTTTTCTACTTGTCTCTTGGTGTACATATATAAGCATTCCTGTAGACAGTGATATTCAAAGTTGTTTTGCCTGAGATACACAGTAAAATCTATCTTTTTTTTTTTTTTTTTTTTTTTTTTAGATGGAGTGTTGTTCTGTCACCCAGGCTGGAGTGCATTGTCACGATCTTGGCTCACTACAACCTCCACCTGCCGGGTTCAAGTGATTCTTTTGCCTCAGCCTCCCAAGTAGCTGAGATTACAGGCATGCGCCACCACACCCAGCTAATTTTTGTATTTTCAGTAGAGACAGGGTTTCGCCATGTTGGCCAGGCTGGTCTTGAACCCCTGACCTCAGGTGATCCACCTACCTCAGCCTCCCAAACTGCTGGGATTACAGGTGTGAGCCACCGCACCCGGCCTAAAATATATCTTTATTATTATAATTCTGTCAATATACATGTGTACACACCTACATAATAAGTGAAGGAAACAATCCATACTCTTACTAATTGCAATGCATTCTGATATTTCTATTCAATTCTTATATTTCTATTCTTTCTATTGACTTTTTAATGACTGTTACAAGTCACAGTCTGAAATGTACAGCCCTAAGATATGTACACAGAGTGGAAGTAGTGTGCTGCTATATACACTCATGTCCAGTTTTATTAGATAATGCCAAACTGCTTTCCGCATTTATTCTTGTTTTTGAGACAGTCTTGCTCTGTCACCCAGGTTGGAGTGCAGTGGCACAATCTTGGCTCACTGCAACCTCTGCCTCCTCCACATTTATTCTCTAAACAGCAGTGGATGGGAGAGTTCAGTTGTTTTACTTAGTTATCACTGCTTGATTTGATCAACCTTTAATTTCGCCAGTCTTCCATGTGTGCCATTGTATTTCATTCTATAAAGTTGAGCATCTTTTCCATATATTCCATGTATTCATGGGCCTTTTGTGCTTATTTCTGTGATCTTTCATTCCTTTGACTATTTTTCAATTGGTCCGTCATTTTCTTGTTGATTCATAGCTATACTTAACATATCCTGGATGCCAGCCTTTCATATCTTGTTCAGTTTGTAGCTTGCTTTCTTACTTTTATAGTGGTGTCATTTATTGAACAAAAGTCCTGAATTTTAATTTTTCAATTTTCTTTAAGGTCGGTGATTTTTAAGATTTTTTTTTTTTTTTTTTTTTTTTTTTTTTTTTTGGTTTTTAATGATTGTTGCATGGGTTGTGTTGAATTGTAAAAAAAAGGCTCAAAGGAAACAAATGCC
>CAUYLG010069683.1:0-53314 GCA_963573385.1 Cacajao melanocephalus | reverse complement strand
AGTGTAAAAGCATTCCTATTTCTCCACATCCTCTCCAGCATCTGTTGTCTCCAGATTTTTTAATGATCACCATTCTAACTGGCGTGAGGTGGTATCTCAATGTGGTTTTGATTTGCATTTCACTAATGACCAGTGATGATGAGCGTTTTTTCATATGTTTGTTGGCCTCATATATGTCTTCCTTTGAAAAGTATCTGTTCATATCCTTTGTCCACTTTTGAATGGGTTTGTTTGTTTTTTCTTGTAAATCTGTTTTAGTTCTTTGTAGATTCTATATTAGCCCTTTGTCAGATGGGTAGATTGCAATTTTTTCCCCATTCTGTTAGTTGCTGGTTCACTCTAATTATTGTTTCTCTTGCTGTGCAGAAGCTCTCAAGTTTAATTAGATCCCATTTGTCTATTTTGGCTTTTGTTGCCATTACTTTAGGTGTTTTAGTCATGAAGTCCTTGCCTATACCTATGTCCTGAAAGGTTTTGCCTAGGTTTTCTTCTAGGGTTTTATGGTGTTAGGCCTTATGTTTAAATCTTTAATCCATCTGGAGTTAATTTTAGTGTAACGTGTAAGGAAGGGGTTCAGTTTCAGCTTTCTGCACATTGCTAGCCTGTTTTCCCAACACCATTTATTAAACAGGGAATTCTTTCCCCATTGCTTGTTTTTGTCCAGTTTGTCAAAGATCAGATAGTTGTAGATGTGTAGCATTGACACATATCTGTTCTGTTCTGTTCTGTTCCACTGGTCTATATCTCTGTTTTGGTACCAGTACCATGCTGTTTTCGTTACTGTAGCCTTGTAGTACAGTTTGAAGTCAGGTAGTGTGATGCCTCCAGCTTTGTTTTTTTGCTTAGGATTGTCCTGGCTATGCGGGCTCTCTTTTGGTTCCATATGAAGTTTAAAGTGTTTTTTTCCAGTTCTGTGAAGAAGGTCAGTAGTAGCTTGACGGGGATAGCATTGCATCTATAAATTACTTTTGACAGTATGGCCATTTTCATGGTATTGATTCTTCCTAACCTGAGGTAGGTGATGGGGGGATGGAGAGAGCAAACCTCTATGGCTTGTGTGTACCTACACAACAATCCTGCAAGATCTGCACTTATGTCCCAGAACTTAAGTTACAATAAAAATAAATAAATAAATAAAATTTATATGAGAAAAAAAAGGAAAGAAAAAAAGCTCATCATCAGTTGTCATTAGAGAAATGCAAATCAAAACCACAATAAGATACCATCTCACACCAGTTAGAATGGCGATTATTAAAAAGTCAGAAAAACAGATTTTGATGAGGCTGTGGAGAAATAGGAAGGCTTTTACACTGTTGGTGGGAGTATAAATTAGTTCAACCATTATGGAAGATAATGTGGCAATTCCTTAAGAAATCTAAGACCAGAATACCATTTGACCCAGCAATCCCATTATTGCATATTTACCCAAAGGATTATAAGTCATTCTACTATAGAGACACATGCACATGTATGTTTATTGCAGCACTATTTACAACAGCAAAGACTTGGAATCAATCCAAATGTTTATCAATGACCGACTGGATAAAGAAAATGTGGCACATATACACCATGGAATTTTCTGCAGTCATAAAAAAGAATGAGTTAATGTCCTTTGCAAGGACATGGATGAAGCTGGAAGCCATCGATCTCAGCAAACTAACACAGGAACAGAAAACTAAACACTGCACGTTCTCACTTATAAATGGGAGTTGAACAATGAAGACACATGGACACAGGGAGGGGAACATCACAGACTGGGGCCTATTGGGGTTTGGGGGTGCAAGGGGTGGGAGAGCATTAGGACAAATACCTAATGCATATGGGGCTTTAAACCTAGATGATGGGTTGACAGGCACAGCAAACCACCATAGCACATGTATACCTATGTGACAGACCTGCACATTCTGCACATGTATCTCAGAACTTAAGTAAAATTTAAAAAATGTCATCTGTAAGCAACACTGAGTATGTAAATATAAAGGTATAACAATAACAATGCTCTTGCTTTTCCTCTGATACAGAACATGGGAACTTTCCAGACAGTGCTGCTGTTAAGCCTGGAACGCTATGGAGAAATACATGCATGAGAATCTCCAGTTTACCCAAGAAGAACATGAAGAGTGAAAAAGAAATAATTTCTCTTGTTCAAAGTCCCTGAGATGTGAGTAAAAAGAAAAGTTTGGTAGAATTCCATGAAAAATTTAACACAAAATTAGTGCTAATTTTATTCTGTTATGAAAGGTGTATTTTGAATGAATAGCTACTGTATTAGTCCTCATACTGCTATAACAACATGCTTGAGATGAGGCAGTTCACAAAGAAAAAGAAGTTTAATCAGCTCACAGTTTTGTAGGCTGTACAGGTTTCTGGTTATGGGGAGGCCTCAGAAAACTTACAATCATAGCAGAAGATGAAGGGGAAGCAAGCACCATCTTTAAATGGTGGTGCAGGAGAGAGTAAAGGGATAAGTGCTACACACTTTTAAATAATCGGATTTCATGACCACTCATTCACTATCACAAGAACAGTAAAGGGAAAATCCATCCCCATGATTCAATAACATCCCACCAGGTCCTTCACCCAACACTGGGGATTATAATTCAACATGAGATTTGGTAGGGACACACACAGAGCCAAACCATATTATTTCACCCCTGACTTCTCCCAAATATCATGTCTTTCTCACATTTCAAAATGCAGTCATGCCTTACCAACATTCCCCCCAAATCTTAACTCATTCCAGCATTAACTCAAAAGTTCAAGTCCAGAATTTCATCTGAGACAAGGAAGGTCCCATCTGTCTATAAGTCTGCAAAATCTAAAGCAAGTTAGTTACTTTCTAGATACAATGAGGGTACAGGCATTGGGTAAGCACATTCATTGGAAACAGGAGAAATTGGTCAAAACAAAGGGCCACAGGCCTCATGCAATTCTGAAATCCAATAGGGCAGTCATTAAACCTTAAAGTTCCAAAATGATCTTTGAATCCATGTCTCACATCCAGGTGATAGTGATGCAAAAAGTAGAATCTCATGGCCCTGGGAAGCTCCATCCCTGTGGCTTTGCAGAATACAACTGCCCTCCTGGATGCTTTCAAGGGCTGGAGTTGAGTGTCTGCATCTTTTCCAGACAAACAGTGCAAATTGTCAGTGGATCTACCATTCTGGGATCTAGAGAACAGTGGCCCTCCTTCAACAGCTCCACCAGGCAGTGCACCATTGGGGACTCTGTGTGGAGGCTCTAAAACTCCGCATGTCCCCTCTGCAGTGCCTTATTAGAGTTCTCCATGAGGACTCCATCCCCACAGTAGACACTGTCTGGACATCCAAGCATTTCCATACACCCTCTAAAATCTAGGCAGAGGCTCCCAAGCCTCAGCTCTTGCCCTCTGCATACCCATAGGTTTAAGACCACATGGAAGTCTTGGCAGCTCCTGGTTTGCACCCTCTGGAGCAGTGGTCTGAGCTGTACCTTGGCCCCTTTTAGCCTTAACTGGAGCTGGAGCAGTTACGACACAGGGTGCCATGTTCTGAGGCTGCACAGAGCAGCAAGGCCTAGAGCCTGGCCCATAAAACTATGTTTCCCTCCTGGGCTTCTGGGCCTGTTATGGGAGGGGATGACATGAAGGTCTCTGAAATGCCTTTGAGGCATTTTCCCCATTGTCTTGGCTACAGACATTCAGCTTCTCTTCACTTATGCAAATTTTTGCAGTTGGCTTGAATTATTCCCCCGAAATGGGTTTTTCTTTTCTACCACATGGCCTGACTGCACATTTTTCAAACTTTTATGCTATGCTTCCCTTTTAAATTCCAGTTTCAAGTCATTTCTTTTTTTAAATGCAAAATAGTGCAGGATTTTAGAAGCAGCCAGGCTACATCTTGAACAGTTTGCTGCTTAGAAATTTCTTCTACTAGATACTCTAAATAATCTCTCTCAAATTCAGAGTTCCACAGAACTCTGTACCAGGGCACAAGGCTGCCAGTCTCTTTGCTAAAGCCTAGCAAGAGTAATCTTTATTCCATTCCCCAGTAAGTTCCTCATCTCCATTTGAGACTTCATCAGCTTGGCCATCTCTGTCTATATCACTATCACCATTTCCATCAAAACCATTCAACAAGTTTCTATGAGGTACAGAACTTTCCCTCATCTTCCCCTCCTCTTCTAAGCCCTCTAAACTGCTCTGACCTCTGCCTGTTACCCAGTTCCACAGTTGCTTCCACATTTTCAGGTATATTTATAGCAATGCCCCACTTCTCTGGTACCAATTTTCTGTACTAGTCAGTTCTCACACTACTATAAAGACATACGTGAGATTGGGTATTTTATGAAGAAAGGAGATTTAATCAGCTCAGGATTCTACAGGCTATACAGGCTTCTGCTTCTGGAATGGCCTCAGAAAACTTACAATTATGCCAGAAGGTGAAGAGAAAGCAAGCATCGTCTTCACATGGTGGAGCAGGAGAGAGAGAGAATAAATGGGAAAGTGATACACACTTTCACACAACCAGATATCGTATCTTGTGAGCACTCACTCCATTTTGAAAAGTCTCCATTTTGACACAGATTCTGGGATGCTTCCTAGAATGCTACCAAGCAATCTAAGAATGCTCCAAAATTGTTCTCAAAATCATTTTTGAAACTCTTTATTTGGAATTATCTATAGAATGTACATAGCCATATGATTTTTTGTCTGATACCTGCCCTAACTCCCTAGAAGGCGGCAACATATTCTGCTACTATTAAATTAAAAGCACACATATATTAATTGCATCTGTCAAAATTATGATTTAATTCCTAAACTGTGGAAGTTTTAATTGTGAAAAAATTTTCCAATGATTTCAAAATTTATTTCACTAGTAGCTTTCTGTTTTGCTTAAATGAAAGGGGAAGGGCTTAACTTTACTGAGTTCCTACTAAGTGCTAGACACTGTGCCCAGTGTCACATATATTCTCACACTTAATCATGCCAGATAGTTAGAATTTTCCTAATTTTATACATGAGGAAACTGAGGCTAAGAGATATCTTGTTCAAATTTACAGGACTAGTTATTGATTATTTTAAATTGCTAATTAGAATTATATAATTCTAACTCTGAAAAAAATAGGGTATACTCCCATAAGACATAATCAAACCATATTGAAACAAAAATAATTACGTTATAGCATCATTGCATAGTTCACAAAACATAATACATCTTTTTCCCCTTGGATCATTTCAGCTGGCAAAATACCTTAAGCAATTAAAACAAATTTGGAGTCATAAGACATGTTTAGCAAACAAATGGAGTAAAAATGGCCACCAAATTTTGGGTTGTGAGCAATATCCTCTGTGTGATCTGTATTCTTATTTATTAACACATGGTTTAAATTTTGGCTTTTCAATGAGTTGTAGTCAAAGTACATTCAAACACATTTTAAATGAAAATACATGCCTTCTATGTCCAAATCCTTCAACAGGGAGAAAGTGTTTTTGATGATATCAACAGAAACAAATTGCCTGAATTTTCTGTTTTCATAAACCATGGCACTTATATGTGTGTATGTGCTTACACATACTAAGTTTTAGGGAAACATAGGCTGGGTAGGTTTTGGGGAAACTGGCATTATCCTAACTTCCCATTTCCAGTGAAAAGTAAATGAGTCATTCAGGAAATATGTTAAATGACAAACTTAAATATAAGAAAGTCAAATCATAGTTACTACTAAATATATTTAATATTTCATAGAATAATATAAGAAAATCAAGTGGTGATATGGATTTTATCAAAAGCAAAAGAACAGTTTAAGGTTAATTTTGAGACATGTGACAGATCTAGTTTTATGTAAATTTTAAAATATGTTAAAATATTTTCTTTTCCTGATGCCTCTCAAAACTAAAGGTTTCTCCACTACTAAAAAGTAATTTATCATGTCATAAATACCATCAACATTTTCACATTTTAAAAATGATAAAATATTTATGCCACAGGGCAAATATTAAATCATGTTAATCAAGTCAAGAGAAAATGTTACCTTTTAAGTTAAAGAATATATATTTTTTTCTTCCTCTTATTTTTTAAACTATAGACCATATATTTGAACCATGAAAAACAGAAAATGTAAGTTATATTTTTAGAGTCTCCATTAGGTAAGTTCTAAGGATGATCCACTTCAGTAGTGGTATTAGGGGCTCTGTAGACCCTCCCCCTAGCGAAACCACCACAAAACAACCACCATTTAAGGCTTTTTTAAAAATGGAAATTGTCTACAACTATTGAACAAATGAAGAAACATTTATTCAAAAACAATCTAACAAGTCTCCATGAGAACAGCAATAGTCTGTGCACATGAGCAATGATTCATTCCTTTCTCCTGAGGGAGGAGACCCTTAATCATCCTTAAACATCTAAGATCATCCCCCTTTGACTTCCACATTGCATTTCAATAGGAGAAGTAAAGGCTGGCAGACCTGGCACCACCTTTAATCACCCTCCTATAGATTGCAGGCATGGTATGGAGGAATCTTTCCGGAAGGCATTGTTTTTACTTAAACAGGATCAAACCCCAACATAAGTCACTATACCCCACACCTACTTTATGACCCAAGACCCTTTCATATGTAAATTCTAGAGTTTTAAGTCCAAGAGCCTTTCACATGTAATTTCCAGAGTTGTAAGCCTATATAAGGGCAGAAACTTTCTTTGTTAGAGGAGCTTGGCTGTTAGGCAGATATGCCACCTTGCTCCTGGCTGAATATATCACCCATTCCTTTCAAGTTCGGTGTTTGAGAGGTTTGTTTCTTGCAGCCATTCCTGCTTTACTCCCTCTCTCAGCTCAACAAGACAGAATTCCTGCTCAATGCAAATCTGGTCAAGAATATGGGGCTCCTTCTCTCTTCATCTCCCAGGAAAGAAGATGTCCCAGTCAGGGCAGACCATCATAATTTCTCATTTCCCTCTCCCTGCAGCTTTGTGCTGCAAATGCTACAATTCAAAGCAAGTGTGGCCAGAAGGTTGAGGGATCCTCTTTCCCACACAGGTCTCAGTCATAGGATGGAGGCTCTACCTCATTCATGGCAAATAGAGAATACTGTGCTCCAGATTGTACTCATTCCAGATAGCTAACAGGACAGAGGTTTTATACCAGAAGAGGCAAGCTAGGAAAACCAAAAGGTGACTGCACTCACCCAGCAATCTGCTTGCAAACAGGGATGTTACTCTGAGAGAAGTTGGTCATTATCTTCATCCCCAATCCAGAGTAGTGGTTAAGAGACTCTGCCAAAGAGGAGAGATAGAGCATAACAACAAAGAGGTCTGATGTATTTCCCAAGGGGACTAACATTATTTAATATAAAATGTGAGGAAGTTCAAGCTAACAGTGCTCTCAAAAACATGGACATTTAGGTGGTACAAGATTAAGATGAGGATGATAGCTCCATGAAAGAAATAGGCTAAGCTATAGGTCAGCTGGTTTACTAGCAGGAACCAGAGAAAAGATCATTAAGAAGAGTTCTCTAGCATAAGAGAAAAAAATCAAACATAGGCCTCTAAAACTATTCCTGCAAAAGGACCCAAACTTAATTTGATCAGACTCTCATACAATTTATTCCTCAAGTTATTGTCCAAAAAAAATTAAAAATGAAGCAATTAGCTGTCAACAGCTGGGAGTGATCCAGAGACCGAGACTAATAGGGAGATCAAGGAAAGAGACAGAGAGGCTTGCTAAAACCGTCATTCAAGAGTGACTGTGTGCATGCCTAAGATTGTACTCTCTGTAGAGTAACATCAGAGACTTCACACTTAGTGGGTAAATGAGGGAAAGGAGAAATCTTCACTAAAGTAGTTTATCCAAGCAACTGCACCAATAACCAAACAAAGAGTAACAATAGGAAGACCTGAAGTGGGAGGTGGGAATCAGTATACATAATTGTTATGTTATCTAAAATATTGAGTTTCCAACAAAAACTATAAGACCTGCCAAAAAACAAAAACCCAAGTTGGTATGACAATACAGTGAAGAAAAAAATCAAGCAATATAAATTGTTCATAAAAGCAACCAGATGTTTGATTTAACAAATAAGACTTTTTTTTTCTTTTGAGGCAGAGTCTTATGCTGTCAACCAAGCTGGAGTGCAATGGCACAATCTCAGCTTGCTGCAACCTTCACCTCCCAGATTCAAGCGATTCTCCTGCCTCATCCTCCTGAGTAGCTGGGACTACAGGCATGCACCACCATGCCTGGCTAATTTTTGTATTTTTAGGGGAAATGGGGTTTCATCATGTTGGCCAGGATGGTCTCAACTCCTGACCTCAGGTGATCTGTCCACCTCATGAGATTACAGGTGTGAGCCACCGTGCCTGGCCAAATAAGACTATTTTTTAACTCTTATTTTAAGTTCAGGTACACAAGTTTATTTGTTTGCAGGCTTATGACATAGGTTAGCTTGTGTCATGGGGGTTTGTTGTACAGATTATTTCATCACTCATGTATTAAGTCTAGTACCCATTAGTCATTTTTCCTGATTTTCCCCCTTCTACCACCTTCCACCCTTTGATAGGCCCTAGTGTGTGTTGTTTCTCTCTATGTGTTCATGTGTTCTAATCATTTAGCTCCCACTTCATAAGTGAGAACAAGTGGAATTTTGTTTTCTGTTCCTGTATTAGTTTCCTAAGGATTTTTTCCCATACTCCAACTCCATCCATGTCCCTGTAAAGGACATAACCTCATTTTTTTTTTCTGATGGCTGCATAGACTTCCATGGTGAATATGTGGCACATTTTCTTGATCCAGTATATCTTTGATGAGCATTTAGGTTGATTCCATGTCTTTGCTATTATGAAGAGTGCTGCAATGAACATACACGTGCATGTGTCTCTGTAATAGGATGATTTATATTCCTTTGGGTATATACCCAGTAATGGGATTCCTAGGTTAAATGGTATTTCTGTCTTGAGGGCTTTGAGGAATCAACACACTATCACCCATAGTGGTTGAACTAATTTACACTCCCACTGATAGTGTATGTGTTCCTTTTTTCTTCACAATCTTACCAGCATGTTATTTTTTTCACTTTTTAGTAATAGTCATTCTGACTGGTGTGACATGGAATATCATTGTGGTTTTGATCTGCCTTTTTCTAATGATCAGTGATGTTGAGCTTCTTTTTTCACATCATTGTTGCCACATGTGTGTCTTCTTTTGAGAAGTGTCTGTTTATGTCCTTTGCCTACTTTTTTATGGGGTTATTTCTTTAAATTTGTTTAAGGTCCTTATAGAGATGCTGGGTATTAGACCTTTGTCAGATGCATAGTTTGCAAAATGTTTCTCCTGTTCTATAGATTGTCTCTGTTGATAGTTTACTCTGTTGATTATTTCTTTTGCTGTGCAGAAGCTCGTTAGTTTAATGATATCTCATTTGTCAATTTTTGCTTTTGTTGCAATTGCCTTAGGTGAGTTCATTATGAAATCTCTGCCTCTTCCTATATCCTAAATGGTATTGCCCAGGTTGTCTTCCAGGGTCTTTAAGTTTGGGGTTTTACATTTAAGTCTTTAATCCATCTTGAGCTAATTAACAAATAAGGTTTTAAAGAAGCCATTATGAATAAATTCAAAGAACTAAAGGAAAGCATTTTTAAAGAAGTAAAAAAAGATATGAAAATATCTCATTAAATATGGAATATCAACAAACAGAAAGTTTAAAAAGAATCACATGGTAATTCTGTAGGAAAAATGTACAATGACTTCAATAAAAATTCAGTAGACAGGATTCACAGATTTGAACTGAAAAAAAAAATTCCATGAACTTAAAGATGGATCAATATATTTGAGAATTTGAAGGACAGAGATTAAAAAAAAGAATAATGAAAAATAAACAGAGCAACAAGAAATATGGGACATCTTTAAGTATACCAACATATGTATAAGGGGAGTTCCAGAAGGAAAGTGAGGAAAGAATAAAGAAGAAAATATGTTCAAGGAAATAGTGACAGAAAAGTTTCCAAGTTTGATGTTAAAAATTAATCTACACATTCAAGAAGCTCAACAAAATCTAAGATAGATTCAAAGAGATACATTCTTAGACACAATATAAAACTATGTTGCAAAACAAAGACAAGAAGAAAGCAGCAATAAAATTACAGCTTGTAGCATACAAGTAAAGCAAAGTAAGAGTAACAGCTAAATTCTCGTTGGAAATCATGGAGGCCAGAAGTCAGGGTAATGACATATTCAAAATACTGAAAGAAAACAAAACTGTCAACCAACAAGCTTATATCAAGCAAAACTGATTTTCATAAATGAAGACAAAATAAAGGGATTTCTAGATGTACGAAAATATGGAGAATTTGTTGTTAGCAGACTAACCTTAGTATAAGTACTAAAAAGAATTCTTCATGCTGAAAGTAAGTGAATGAAATCATAAGACAGTATAAATACACACTTCTTTTATTGTCTTAACTGACCTGAAAAGAAATTGAATAAAACAATATTCTGCAATTTTTTTAGTTTATAACATAGAAATATAATATATTTAAAAATAACAGCTAAAGGGGAGTGCATAGGAAAAAACCTTATTGCAGTAAGGAAATGATATCCAACAGATGGTAAGTAATACTTCAATCAAAAAGTAGAGTTCATCAGACTAAAAAAAACTAGCAATCTGAACAACAAAATTTGAACAATTCAAAAATGAAATAAGAAAATACTTTTACTTGCAATACCATCAAAAAAGGAAAAAAATACTTAGGACACTTATAAGAAGTGCAAAACTTATACTCTGAAAAAGAAATTAAAGTAGACCTATTGAAGGACAGTTTTCAGGTGGCCTTGAACCAACCTAATTCTTCCTTCTTTCTTGCCTAAAGTTCTTAGAGATAACTGAAAAATGTACTGAGAACGCAAAAACATTGATTTGGATTCTACCTAACATCATATGCAAAAATAATATCTAATAGGTCATATAATTAAATGTAAAAGTTAAATTATAAAACTCTTAGAAGATAACATAGGAAATACTTATTATCTTGGGTTACGAAATAGCTTCTTAGATGTGACAGCAAATGTCCAAGTAACAAAAGAAAACATTGATAAATGAGACTTAATCAGAATTTATAACTTTGGTAGACAGTTTCTCAGGTGAGTATTGAAGCTGATGGTGCCCTGGTGGAATGCCATTTGTGCCCTATTTCTTTCACAGGTGTTACTCCCCAATATTTTTTTTTTATTTCTAGTTCCATCTTAGAGTCTGCTATTTGGAGAACCCAAATTGTGAGTTGAAACCAAGGGTAAACCAAAACATCACATAGTAAAATGTAATTTGTAGACTCAATAACATTGTAAACAACCATGAAGATTTCATGTCCAATGGCAGGTCATAATCAACTGACCCATTGTACCATATCGTACAATTGTTAAAATGCTTATTGATGGGGAGCTGGAATGTCCTGCCTATGGCAGAGAATTCAGTATCAAGGTGTCGTAATCCAGGAATTAGAAATATATGAAGAAAATAATAAATACATGAATATTAGGATTGGATAGTTATTGCTAAGTTACAGATTTGATATTGAAAAGCTGAGAGCATAAACACAGAGAAGTTTTTGATGCTTGCAAAGAAACCCTCATCTCATCAATTATGCCAGCAGAGAAAAACTGAAAATCATGTCCAAGATTTGAGAATTACAGTGGTTGAACCCTGAAGATGGTTGAATACTTAATCAAGACACATCTGGTAAACCTAGGAATCTGAGACATGGAATGGGAATGTTTGGTTGTAACTTATACTCTGAAAACTATTCCCAAATCTATTTCCAAATATTTGATTTCCAATATTTATCTGAACTTTCACAATTTGTGCAATTGGGCCACCAATCCCCATTAAGAGCCAGCTTTTGCCCCATCTGAGAAGACAGTTCAAAAGACTTTCCCCTCACAGGGAAAAATGTGCTCCTTTAAAGACTGCTTGCCTCTTCTGGCTAACAGGCCCTTTATGAGAGTTACATAGGAGCATAAACCATCCAGACAAGTGCTAGGTCTGATGAAGGAGGAAAAAGACTATGTGCCAAAGCAGCTGCAAGTTCTAGCAAGCATGTTTCATAGTACTGGATTTTCAAAATGTCAAATTAAGGAGGCTAGACTGTTAGACTGTATAACAGACATTTATTGACTTGGTTTTCTCTTGGACTGGAGGACTTAACACCCTCATAAGAATCCCAGAGGCAGTGCTAGCTCTCTACCAGAGTGTCTACTAGTCTGTAAAAAGAATTAGCTCACGCTGAATAAGTTTAAGTGGTAGAATGCCTATGAAGACAGAAGAAATTAATAGGCTCAGAGAAGTGAGCCTTCTGGAGTAGAAATATTACATAAGGCCAAAGACCCACCAGAGTATTATACTCCACAGGAGGAACCACAATTTAGAAGTTATACCACTCACCGAGGCCACCAGGAATGCATTGGAGAGGGGGCAACAACACCACTAAGCAGTTCAGTGATGGCTCTACTCTATAGGGCAGGGTAATAGGCAAGGTTGTGTAGAACTTGGCTCACCAATAGACATGAATTTGATAGAATCCCAAAATAATAGCAGTCAGATGATGTCCTTAATCACTAGATGTTAGTGAGTTTTAATTATGGTAAGGATCAAGAAGTCTGAGTGGCAGCTAAGTGAGCCTCACCTGTAGAGAGTAATAAAAATGATTAATGGATCACAGCAGTCTAGGAACAAAATAAATGGAAATCCAACAAAGGAACTACATATACAACCTAAAGAAGCCATTAATGAATGAGCAATTTCTCCAATTAAATTTTATAATTTTTTGCTTCATTTCTGGATCTGAGCTAGTTTTCAGGCCCAGGATCTATTGACTAAAAATTCCTAGGTCCCCAGGGGAAAGAGCCCTATAACAACATGTCAAGTAAATATAAACACTGCAATAATTTTCCCAGTTCTTCCTTAAGACCTGCAGTCATTATTTGTGGGATTGTATACTGAGTCAGAAGGAATACCCTGATATTAGAAAATTTTGGTATAGTATCCAAGATGGCTATGATGCCTGAAGACCAAAAATGTCACTATTTTCCATCTGGTAGAGTAGGGGCATTTGGAAGCTAAGTTAAAAACGGGAGCCTGGCCAAAGTCTGATATACAGTGGGTCCATTGAGTCCACAGACTCACCCAGGGGTCATTTCTCCAGTCCTTTAATATATAATGTTTACTGACATACAAGGGCACATTGGGTCCTTATCCTTTGGGATAATAGTCATTCTTGTATATAATTCCAAGCAGAATCCTTTGAAAGTGTCCACTCACACATTTGAATCTGCACAGTAAAACAAAAGTAACATTTGTGCCACATTTAAAAATCTAAAGAATGCAGGGTAGTATTTATATTCCCATTTGATTCACTTGTCTAGACCCTTCAGAAACTATATGGATAATGGAGAGTAACTGTGTATCATGAGCTCAACCAAATAAAAGTTAACCCTGACCACAACTGCCAAGCATACATGGTTTTGTCACTACAGCAGATTAATATGGCCTCAGGTACATGGTTTTGATCCCTGATCTAATGAATGTCTTATTTTCCTCCACCAAATCAGAAAAAGGATTAGAAACTGTTTATATATATAGGTAATAGGAAAGAATGTGTATTTATACTGTGGCGTATCTTATCCTCTGTTATAATTTTATCCCAAGAGATCTGGATCCAGTAGATATTCTACAAAACATCATATAGATCCATGATATCAATAACATCATGCTGGTCAATAAGTACAAGCAAAAGGTCATTTGCATGTTGGAGGTCCTGGTGAGATTTATGTATCCCAGAAGGTAAAGATAATCCCTATGAAGATTTCAGCCTGTATCATTTCAATAGTTTTTAGGAGTCCACTGGTCAGTGGTGCCAGTGGTCCCTTCTAAAGCAGAAGACAAAATTATTTAATATCACATTTCCTATCATGAAGAAGGAAGCACAATACCTGGAAGGCTTCTTTGTGTTCTGGAGGCTTAGAAATACTATTCCAGCCCATATATGATTGTTATGAAAGGCTAGCTTTGAGTGGAGCCTATAGCAGGAGAAGCCACTGCAGAAAGTCTGCACTGCAATGAAAGCAGTGTTGCCACTTGGACCATTCTGTCCTGCAGACCCTATGGTACTGGAGGGATTAGTACTGGAAAAAAAGGCAATGTGTATTTTATGGCAAGCACTATTGAGAGAATCACAAAGTAGGCTCCTTGGATTTTGGAGCAAGGCCATAACATCTGCAGTGGAGAGTTATACACTATTAGGAAAACAGCCTCTGGCATGCTACTGGGCCCTGGTAATGATGGAATGCTAGAACATATGGAGACCAAGTGACTATGCAGCTGTAACTGTACTGTTGGACTACTAAATGTGCTCAATCCTTATTAGCCTCAATAGGGAAGGCACCAATTTCAAGAGGCTGAAGAAGAGACCCAGAGCCAGCAAATGAGATGTAGAGTGATATTAAGGGCTTACGTACTAGGGGGAGAGTCCAGTGATGGGAGTGCTAGACAACATATTCACCTTACATATTGGCCAGTGGCAGTAGGCTGGACAAGATAACCACATGGCCCAGTGGTGGCAGGCTGGGCAGGAAAACCTCAACAGCTTGCAAACAGTGTGCTGTTTATATAGCATTTTCACTTAACACTCTCCCTTTAATGACCTCCACCTGGCAACCTTCATCCAATCCAAACTCAGTCCCCTGTGTGGCCCTTGGTCCCCGGCCTCAGCCCCCTGTATGGCCCTTGTTCTACAAGAGAGGACAGGTGCTCAGATGTCATTCATAGACAAGGAAGGAATTTCAGGGTTGGTCATTCCCAGATTCTCTAACTTAAAACACACATCCAGGTGTATCTGCCATTCAGGGTAATTCTAAAGGTGTATTTGTTATTGCTTTTACATGTGTTTATCCTACACCAAGTCATAAAGTCAGGCAAGCCTAGCAAAATCTATCACAATATGAAAATATTACATCCAGGAACAAGGATGAGAAGGCCAAGCATAAGTAAGCCGCAGAATCTCAGACGCACGTTACCCATCACACTGCATCAATGCCTCTTTCTTAGTGCACAGTAATAGATAACAGGAAAATCCTATGCAATTACCTTAAAGAGCTTAAAAAGGTCTGAGTCTGTATTATGGCTGGATATGTTCAGTAACTATAAAAAACCAAAACTATTACAAGTGGTATCACAGCCCTACTCAAAAACGGTCTTGAAAGAAATTGGCAAAGGTAGTGAAACTGGCCGTCTGCTTTGTATGGATACAACAAAGCTGTCTAATAAAAAATGTCACGTGAGCCACAAATGCGAGCTCCACATTTGAGTTTTAATTTTCTAGTAACTGCATTTTAAAGGAAGTATTTAACTTAATATGTGCAAAATATTATCATTTAACATATAATGAATATTTTAAAATTAACAAGATATTTTACATTGTTTCATGATAGGTTTTATGTATCTGGTTTGTATTTTACATCTACAATACATTTCAATTTGGAGCCTCACATTTCAAGTGTTCAATAGCCTCATGTGACTAGCGGCTATGTTATTGGACAAAGTACGTTTAGAATATACACAGGCACATGGTCAGCAGCAAATGACCTGGCCAGCTTGTCAGGGACCTGGAATAAGAAAGCTTGTAATATCAAAGTCAAGAAGATCTAGAGTAGAGGCATGTGGATGAGCATAAGGGAGGGGCACAAAGGGGAAAGTTCTTTGTATCACGCATTAATGCTAACCATAAATTATTCAGAATAGGAAAGGCTCTAAACACTCAAGTAGACAAAATGTCTTGGGCAACTGACTGTAGCCAGTGTTTGTCAACAACCACCTCAGTACTGATACAGTGAACACATGAACCAGCTGGTCACCATAGCAGAGACGAAGGCTATGCATGTGCCCGGTAACTATGGCCCCTGCTTACCAGGGTTGATCTAGCTTCTGCCACCTCTGGAAGTGCAACTTTCCAGTAACCAATGTGCACCATGGTATATCATTATTCCTCAGGATATTCTACCAGCCACCTGTGGCAAATTAATTACATTTGGTCTCTTTTGTCCTAAAAGGGACAGGGGTGCATGCTCATGAGAATAAACACCTATTACCAACATATATTTGCCTTTCCCACCCATCAGGGCCTTACTCTACCATGCAATATATGACAAAAGCTTCAATTATTTTTGCGTCAATCTAATAGCACTAAACTCTTTTAAGTGCAATATAGCACTAACTTCCTTTAAGTTTACCTTTAGCAAGAGAGGCTGGAGAAGTGCTGGAGAAGCTTCTCCCAAAATGAGCATGAAGAAGGGGATCAGCACAGCACAAAGCATGCACTGTGGCAGACACAGAGATGTAACCCTCAAAACATACTTCAGCAAAGGGATAAAGGAATTACTGTCCAGCTGTGAAGAATGTGGTTAACTGACAGCTTCCAGCAGTTAGCTTTGTCAGAGTCTACCTCATTCTCTGGCCCAGGTTATGACAACCTCAGGATACTTCCTGATCAATTACATAGCAGTAGATGAGGGCATACCCTACTTGTGGTAGCCCCAAGTCAATGAACAGGCAATGGTACCAGTGCCTAGCTATTTCTACTCAATACTGACTTCTCTAGTAGGACTTCTTTATGCCAGAGTTCTTGACTAGGCTGCCAGATAGAAATTCTGTTTTCATTCTTTTCCTTTCACAGGATTACTCTCCTATAAAACTTCACACCTCTAAATCTCTCTCAGAGTCTCATTCTGAGAATACCGACCTGTGACATCAACAAGTCAGAACCACAGATGAGTTCTGGTCATCAGAGCAAAAGTGCCTTGATAGTGGTACAGGGAAAATGGAAAGGTTGATGGCCTTCTCTATAAATAAAGCTTTAACCATATTTTATATTGGAACAAATATTATGTTTTTAAAACACACGAAGTTTTGTTAATCAAATGTAAAGCCACACATGGAATTTGGAGAAAGGAATTTTGAACACATACCTCCAGTTTTCTTTGCTTCCTCCTAATCTGAGCTTTTGTGGCATCTGTAATCTACATAAATACCTCAACATAGACAGTTCAATGTGATATACATGGTATACATATATGTAATTCACATCTTGCTTGATAAAATACACATTCTCTTATTCATATCTTGCTAAATAATAATCTATTTTCTCTTATTCACATATTACTTGATAACAGAGCTTTGTTAATATCACATGTCAAAAGTATGTTTCTATTGTTAAAATTAATGGCTTTCTTATTAGCAGAATACCTGTTAGATATTAGCTTTCATGAGTTAAATCAGAAGCTATTCGAGTAAAGTGAGTTGGCTAAAACTGTTTTAGAGACAAGACAATTCCCTATATGTTTATGAGCAGGATATAAGAATCCTGCCGTCTTTCCCCTTTCCCCCTAGAAACAGTGCTAGCGGTTTAATCCCTAAATAGCCCTGTATTCAACCATGAGTTTAGTAGGAATTTTATTGGCCAATACTTATTCTCAGGGTAACAGAATTCTTCTGAAATGCTGTTGCATACCCCTTGAGTGATCTTTCATGCAAGGCTGAAGATGATTTAAACAGGTCTTTAAACAGATCTTCAGAAAGAATAGAAAGCTGGAACTTCAAGCTTATAAAGCAGGTTGAACAAACTATTTTTTGCCTGCTTATTAATAATTGTTAGTTTAATTGCTGTCTGTATATATTACAGATTTTTGTCTAAAACTTGGTTTCATTATACTTGAAAGGGAATGGTGGAGAAGTAGCTAAACTTCATTCCTTCAAAATTTTCATAATATCATATTATATGCCTCTCTTAAAACTGAGTTTTTTAGTTATTATACAGAGTATAATTTATTTTATAAAAAGATAAGCTATTTGTAATATGTCTTCAGCACCAATTTCTACAAATGTAAGATGACTGAAGAGGGAAGAAACTCTTCCTAAAATTGATTTTAATGATATAAAAATGAGATCCAATAAAATTGCATTGAAAAACTTTAACAGGCTTGAGATTTTCTCTTTGCATTGGGAGAATATTAAATGCTTTAAACAAAAACCTGTTGAACTCCATTTGGCATATGATTTTCGCAATGAGCTAATTTTAGAGAAATTTGCCAAAAGTAAATCCATCTTTTTTTTTTTTTTTTTTTTTTTTACCAAATTGACCTAAATTTGATTAGTCTTTAGGGGAACTATTTGCTGGCTGTAAAAGTGAGTATAAGCACATTTGATGTACAAATACAAGTATGTTCTTTTATTATTATTATTATTATTATACTTTAAGTTCTGGGGTACATGTGCAGATCGTGCAGGTTTGTCACATAGGTATACATGTGCCATGGTAGTGGTTTGCTGCATCCTTCACCCGATCACCTTCATTAGGTATTTCTCCTAATGCTATCTCTCCCCAATGCCCCCACCCCCTGCTATTCCTCCCCTAGTCCCCCACCCACCAAGCCCCAGTGTGTGATATTCCCCTTCCTCTGTCCATATGTTCTAAATATACTTTTAGAATGTTGAGTCTGACTGGCAGACTCTGTCTGAGTGACAGATGACAGAAGTATGCAGACACAGACCCTTTGCCTGTGCATGCGTAGCCAGGGGACCCCATGGCTCACAGACCCCAATGAGGGAGTCTGGCCATGGATCCCCAATATGCCAGAGATGCTCCACATTTATTTAGTATAGATTTAATGACAAAGGTCTTGAGTAAACACCATTAGTGAGTAATTAACATTGCCGACCCCTGAGTGGACAGCCGTTTTTCATGCAGATAATCAAAGGTTGCTCTTAGGACAACATGAGTAAACAAGCCACTTAGATAAACTCTTTTACATTCCCTTGTTATCTGCTCTTTTCTATGAGTTCAAAGTAAGAGGATTAGGCTGCCTTCAGCCATAATTCTCTCCCAAGGCCTTTGCAAAATCTTCTGGTCTTCCAAGAAGGTTTGCATCTTTCTTATAATTTTTCCCACCACCCTGACTGATCTCCTCCATTAGAATAATTTTGATATCTAATTGTTCATTTCAAAGCTGATTTTTAAAAAATAACTGAGTACAATTTCTTTTAACTCAGTAAAAAAGTATTTCAAGCATATCTCAAAGCATCATAGATTTAAAACAAAATAAATTTCTACAATCTTCTTCAGTGTCTTAGAAATTGATGTAGTTAGCCTAGTGGGTTACAAATACTGTAAATAAGAGAGGCTCATTCAATAACCCTCTGACAGATCCTAAATCACAGTCGTCTATGGAAGGAACACTGTAATGATGAAGCCATCTGCAAAGTAGTTACATCCTAGTTAAATTTTTTTAAGTTGTGAACAATGAAGATATTAACAGACCTGGAAGAAATCCATAAATTTAAGGAATATGAAATAAAACAACTAAACAGTTCCCAAGAGACAGATTTTGAACAGTTTGATTGCAAGGTCTGAAAGTAAACAGTTAAAAAACTATACCTGTTGATAAAATGACACCAAATATTGATTTTTAAAATAGTACCACACTTTGATAATTATTTTGCATTCTAATAAACATCTGGATAATCTCTAATTTGAAATTAGTATGTACTCAGTTTTACTAAGTAAAGAGTAAAAGATATTGTGAAGTATGTGTATATGTGTACATGTGTGTTTAATTAAACCCAGTGTTCAAACTTAAAGCAATTAAGATGCACTCTGAGAAATTGAAACTAAATATAATAAAGGTCTTCAAAGTTATGTTATTAGCCTTTGGGCATGAAAATGTTTACTAGGGGCAGTGGACCTCTATAGGAAATTCTAAGCTTTTGTAGGTATTGAAAGACAATTTAGTGCTCTGCTAATCTACTATTTAATAAGAAATACAGTAAGGTTGTTATTCAGATGGGTTTAGAACCAAACAGTATGGGTTAGTCTGAGATCTGCAATTTACTAAAGAGGTGACCTTGAGCAAACTTGTTAATTTTTTACACCTCAGTTTTCTCACCTCTAACACAAAGATAAGCATAAGGTTCTCAGGAAGATATCACTAAGGTACTTAGTAGGTGACCTGACAAAATGCTGACTTCTTAATAAATGTAATATTAATATTATTATTATTATTAATCAATTGAGAAATTACTGAGCTTCTTAATAAATGTAATATTAATATTATTATTATTAATCAATTGAGAAATTACCGAGCTTCTTAATAAATGTAATATTAATATTATTATTTTTAATTAATTGGGAAATTACTGAGTACAACATGATGCAGAAAGTTATAAGAAGTGGATTTTGCTCATGCCATCAGTGTTTTAAAAATCAGGTCAACACAGTGCAAGAACCCTGGTAATCAAAAAGCTAGGGTGTCTTCTTACCTTGAAACAACACCACTAGCTCCCCAGCAATGGTTCTTAACCAGACTGAAATATCTGCAATGACAAACATAGAATTCAGAATTTGCATAGCCATAAAGAAAGTTGAAAACCAATTCAAGAAATCTAAGCGATCCCCATAAAATGATATGACAGCTGAAAGACAAAATAGCCATTTTAATAAAGAAACAAACTGATCTGATAGAGCTGAATAACTCACTATAAAAATTTCATAATACAGAGGAGAAAGGAAAAAAAATGGCAGATAGGAGGCAGGACTAACTTGCAGCTCCCACTCAAATGGACATAGCAGCATGTGGAGGCTCACATCTTGAACTTTAGCTCCAAGAACTACCATGGGAACATACCAGAAAAGCCAACTGAATCCATAGAGCCTTTGAAGGAGATGGATTGGCACTGCCGGCTCCTTTGGACAAGCCAAGGAACTATGAGTCTGCTCTCTTTCTAAGCTGGAAGGCTTGTAACCTGGGCAAGTTCTCAGCCCTGCTACCCAGCTGCCTGGAAATAAACTCGGTGCTGTTGAGAGCACATGGTGAAAGTGAGACCTGCCTTTCAGGTTGTAGGCTGCCTGGGAGCTGAGTGAGGCCTGTGGCTGCTGGAGTTCTACCACTTCCCTGGCAACCTGTGTGACAGGGCAGAGGTAGCCATAGTCCTGCTGAGAACATAACTTCATTGGCCTGGGAAACACATTAACATCCCCCACAGCAGCCCCAGCAAGCCATGCCCAAGGAGAGTCTGGGCTAAGACATACCTAATCCTGCCCCGCAACTGATGGTCTTTTTCTACCTGCCTTAGTAGCCAAAGACAAAGAACATAATCTCTTTGGAGCTCTATGGCCCCACCCACTGCCTGACCCTAGGCAAGCTTGTATCCTCTCTATACTACTGCAGCTGAAGTGCTCTTAAAAGCATTAACTCTTTGCTGAAAGCCAACCGATACAAAACCATCACACTTAGCAAAAATACAACCAAGGACCCTCACAGAGTCCTTACTACCCTGCTATCTCTACCAGAGCAGGTGCTAGTATCTATGGCTGAGAGATATGAAGACAGAACACATGACAGGACTGGTTGCAGCCACTCCCCAGTGTCAGTCTGGAGCCTGGTAGGACCCTGGGTGGCTGGATCCAGAAGAGAAATAACAATCACTGCAGTTTGGCTGTCAAGAAGCCCCATCCCTAGAAGGGGGAAAGTAAATACATCAAGTGATCACCCTCGATCTGAACAGCAGCCCTTGAACCCAAGATCTTCCCTCTGACATTGTCTACCCAAATTACAAGAATCCAGAAAAACAACTGTGGTAATATGACAAAACAAGGTTGTTTAACACCCCACAAAAATCACACTGGCTCACTAGCAATGGATTGAAATCAAGAGGAAATCTCTGAATTGCCAGAAACAGAATTCAGAGGGTCAACTTAAAAAAAGTCCAACTTAAATAAATCAAAAAAGTGATACAGGATATGAATGAAAAAATTCCCGATGAGATAGACCGCATGAATAAATAACAATTACAACTTCTGGAAATAAAGGACACACTAAGAGAAATGCAATATGCACTGGAAGGTATGAGCAGCAGAATTAAACAAGAAGAAGGAAGAACTTCAGAGCTCAAAGACAAGGTTTTTGAATTAACCAATCTAACAAAGACAAAGAAAAAATAATTTTTTAAAAATGAACATAGACTCTGAGAAGTTTGGAATGTTAAACTGCCAAACCTAAAAATAATTTGGTGTTTCCAAAACAGAGAAGTCTAAAAGTTTGGAAAACATATTTGAGGTAATAATCAAGAAAAACTTCCCCAGCCTTGCTAGAGATCTACACATCAAAATATAAGCAGCACGAAGAACACCTGGGAAATTCATTGCAAAAAGATCATCACTTCAGCACATAGTCGTTAGGTCATCTAAAGTGAAGATGAAGGAAAGAATCTTAAGAGTTATGAGACAAAAGCATCAGGTATACTCAAAGGATTATAAATTGTTCTACTATAAAGACACATGCACACGTATGTTCATTGTGGCACTGTTTACAATAGAAAAGACTTGGAACTAACCAAAATGCCCATCAAGGACAGACTGGATAAAGAAAACGTGGCACAAAAACACCATGGAATACTATGCAGCCATAAAAAAGGATGAGTTCATGTCCTTTGCTGGGACATAGATGAAGCTGGAAACCATCATTATCAGCAAACTGAAACAAGAACAGAAAGCCAAACACCGCATGTTCTCACTCATAATTGGATGTTGAACAATGAGAACACATGGACACAGGGAGAGGAACGTCACACAACGGGGCCTGTTGAGGGGTGGGGGAGCTAGGGGGGAGATAGTAGGGGGTGGTGGATTAGGGAGGGTTAACATTAGGAGAAATACCTCATGTGGATGATGGGGGGATAGATGCAGCAAAGCACCATGGCGTGTGTATACCTACATAACAATCCTGCATGATCTGCACATGTACCCCAGAACTTAAAATATAATAATAATAATAACAACAATAATAATAAAAGAAATGCTACAAGCCAGAAGAGATTAGGGGCCTATCGTAAGCATTTTTAAAACTTTTATTTAGGTTCAGGGACACATGTAAAGGTTTGTTACATAGGTAAACATGAATCATGGGGGTTGGTTGTATAGATTATTTCATCACCCAGGTATTAGGTCAATAGTTTTTTTCCTGATCCTCTCCCTCCTCTCACGCTTCACCCTCCAAAGGGCCCCTGTGTATGTTGTTCCCTTCTGTGTATCCATGTGTTCTCATCATTTAGCTCCCACTTATAAGTGAGAACATGTGATATTTGGTTTTCTGTTCCTCCATTAGTTTGTCCATCCATGTCTGTGCAAAGGACATGATCTTATTCTTTTTATGGCTGCATAGTATTTCATGTTGTATATGTACCACATTTTCTTTATCCAGTCTATCATTGATGGAAATTTAGGTTGAGTCCATGTCTTTGACATTGTGAAGAGTGTTGCAATGAACATATGCATGCATGTGTCTTTATAATAGAATAATTTATATTATTTTTGGCATATACCTAGTAATAGGATTGCTAGGTCAAATGGTATTTCTGTCTTTAGGGCTTTGAGGACTCATCTCACTGTTTTCCACAATGACTGAACTAATTTACACTCCCACAAACAGTGTATAAGCATTCCTTTTTCTCCACAACCTCCCAGCATCTGTTATTTTTTGACTTTTTAATAATAGTCATTTTGTTAGATGATTGGTGTGAGATGGAATCTCATTATGGTTTTGATTTGCATTTCTCTAATGATCACTGATGTTGAGCTTCTTTTTATATGATTGTTGACCACATGTATGCCTTCTTTTGAAAAATGTCTGTTCATGTTCTTTGCCCACTTTTTAATGTTTTTTTTTCTTGTAAATTTGTTTAATTTCCATATAGACACAGGATACCGGACCTTTATCAGATGGATAATTTGCAAAAATTTTCTCACTTTCTGTAGGTTGTCTGTTTACTCTGTTGATGGTTTCTGTTGCTGTGCATAAGCTCTTCAGTTTAATGATACACTTTGTGTCAATTTTTGCTTTTGTGGCAATTGCTTTTGGCATCTTTGTCAGGAAATCTTTGCCAGTGCCTATGTCCTGAATGGTATTGCCTAGGTTGTCTTCCAAGGTTTTTATAGTTTGGGGTTTTACATTTAAGTCTTTAATTTTGAGTTAATTTTTGCATATGGTGTAAAGAAGGGCTCCAGTTTTAATCTACATACGGCTAGCCAGTTATCCCATTACCATTTATTGAATAGGAAATCCTTTCCCCACTGTTTGTTTTTGTCAGGTTAATCAAAGATCCAATAGTTGAAAGTGTGCAGTCATATTTCTGTGTTCTCCATTCTGTTCCAATGCTCTATATGTCTGTTCCTGTACCAGTAGCATGCTGTTTTGGTTACTGTAGCCCTGTAGTACCAAGTTGGGGAACATAATGCCTCCAGCTTTGTTATCATTACTTAGCTTACTGCCTTAGCTCTTCTGACTCTTCTTTGGTTTCATAGGAATTTTAAAATAGTTTTTTTTCCCATTTTTTGCAGAACCTGAATAGCAGTTTAGTAGAAATAGCATTAAATCTATAAATCGCTTTGGTCAGTATTGCCATTTTAACGACACTCATTCCACCTATCTAAGAGAATGAATGTTTTTCCATTTTCTTGTGTTATGTCTGATACCTTTGAGCAGTGTTTTATAGTGCTCTCGTAGAGATCTTTCACTTCCAAAGTTAGCTGTATTTCTAGGTATTTTATTTTTTTGTGGTAGTTGTGTATCAGAATTTGTTTCTAATTTGGCTCTTGGCTTGACTATTGTTAATGTATAGAAATGCTGTTGATTCTTTCACATTGATTTTGTATCCTGAGACTTTGCTGAAGTTGTTTATCAGCTTATGAAGCTTTTTGGCTGAGACAATAGGGTTTTCTAAACATTGGACATGTCTTCTGCAAACAAAGATAGTTTGACCCCCTCTCTTCCTATTTGGATGCCCTTTATTTCTTTATCTTGCCTGATTGCCCTGGCCAGGACTTCCAATAATATGTTGAATAGGAATAGTGAGAGAGGGCATCCTTGTCTTGTGCCAGTTTTCAAGGGGAATGGTTCCAGTTGTTGCCCATTCAGTATGATGTTGGCTGTGGGTTTGTCATACACGGCTCTTACTATTTTGAGATATATTCCTTCAATACCTAGTTTATTGAGAGTTTTTTTTTTAATAAGAATGGATGTTGAATTTTATCAAAAGCCTTTTCTGCATCTATTGAAATGATTATGTGGCTTTTTTTTTTTTTGTCTTCAGTTCTATTTTTGTAATGAATCACATTTATTGATTTGTGTATGTTGAACCAACTTTGCATCCCCAGGGTAGAGCCTACTTGATCCTGATGGATAAGCTTTTTGATGTGCTGTTGAATTTGGCTTCCCAGGGATTTGTTGAGGATTTTTGCATTGATGTTTATCAACGATATTGGCCTGAAGTGTTTTTGTTGTTGTTGTTGTTGTATGTATGTTTGCCAGATTTTGGTATCAAGATGATATTGGCCTCATAGAATGAGTTAGGGAAGAGTCACTCCTCCTCAATTTTTTGGAATAGTTTCAGTAGGAATAGTGCCAACTCTTCACTGTACATCTGGTAGAATTCAGCTGTAAATCCATCTAGTCCTGGGCTTTTTTTTTTTTGGCTGGTGGGCCACTTATTACTGCCTCAATTTCACAGTTTGTTATTGGTCTGTTCAGGGGTTCAATTTTTTCCTTGTTCAGTCTTGGGAAGGTGTATGTGAGCAGAAATATATCCATTTCTTCTAGATTTTCTAGTTTATGTGCATAGAGGTGTTCATAACATTTTCTGATTGTTGTATTTCTGTGGGGTCAGTGGTAATATCTCCCTTGGCATTTCTGATTGTGTTTATTAGAATTTTCTCTCTTCTTTATTAGTCTAGCTCATGGTCTATCTATTTTATTAATATTTTCAAAAAACATCTCCTAGATTTGTTTATCTTTTGAATTATTTCTGGTGTCTCAATCTTCTTCAGTTCAGCTCTGATTTTTGTTCTTTCTTGTCTTCTGCTAGCTTTAGGATTTGTTTGTTCTTGGTTCTTTAGGTCTTTTAGTTGTGATGTTAAATTGTTAACTTGAGATCTTTCTATTTGATGTGGGCATTTATTGCTATAAACTTCCCCCTTAACACTGTCTTATCAGTGTCCCAGAGACTATACATTGTCTTTGTTCTCATTAGTTTTAAGAACTTCTTGATTTCTGCCTTAATTTCATTGTTTATCCAAGAGTTATTCAGTAGCAGGTTGTTCAATTTCCATGGTTAAAATTTCTTTTTTTTTAAGAATGTTGAATATTGGTCCCCAGTCTCTTCTGTCTTGTAGGGTTTCTGCTGAGAGGTCTTCTGTTAGTCTGACGGGCTTCCCTTTGTATATGACCTTGCCTTTCTCTCTAGCTACCTTTAATATCTTTTCTTTAATTTTTATCTTGGAGAATCTGATGATTATGTGTCTTGGGGATGATCTTCTTGTGAAGTATCTTACTGGGGTTCTCTGCATTTTCTGAATTTCAATGTTAGCCTCTGTAGTTAAGTTGGGGAAACTCTCCTGGAAAATATACTGAAATATGCTTAACAAGTTGGTTCCATTTTCCTCATCTCTTTCATGTACACAAGTCAGTCATAGATTTAATCTTATGTAATTCCATATTTCTCATAGGTTTTGTTCATTCCTTTTTATTCTTTTTTCTCTATCCTTGTCTGCCTGTATTATTTAAGAAAGCCAGTCTTTAAGCTCTGAGATTCTTTCCTATGCTTTGTCTATTCTGCTATTAATATTTGTGATTGCATTATGAAATTTTTGTAGTATGATTTTCAGCTCTATAAGGTCAATTATGTTATTCTCTGATTTGCTGTTTTGTCTGTCAGTTCCTGCAATGTTTTATCATGATTTTTAGCTTCCTTGAATTGGATTACTACACATTCCTGTAGCTCAGTGAACTTCATACCTACCCCTATCCTGAATTCTACTGCTGTCATTTCAGCCATTTTCAGCCTCACCCTTGTTCCAAAACCTTGGTGAAGAGGTGATGCAGTCATTTGGAGGAGAGAAGGCACTCTGGCTTTTTGAGTTTTCAGAGTTCTTGCACTGATTCTTCCTTATCTTTGTGGGCTTATCTACCTTCAATCTTTGAGGCTGCTGACGTTGGATTTTTTTTTCTGTTATCCTATTTGATGAACTTGAGGGATTGATTGTGGTATAAGGTGGATTCAGTAGACTGGTTTCATTTGGGGGAAGGTTTTAATGTTCCGCTCCCAACTCCTGGATTGCATGCTGTAATTCTGGAGAACTTATATTGGGCTCAACTTTACTCTCTGGATCCTCAAGGTTTAGAGTCCACTGCACTAGTAGGGAATGAGGTGTGGCAAATACAGCAGTGTGCTATTGGATGTGGGGGTGCTTTCCTCCTTGTGGGCATTCAGGAGCAGGAGGGCCTCTGCTGGAGACTGTATGTGCTGTTGCACTGGAGGTGGTGTTGGCTTGGAGTGGGGTGCTGCCTGGCACAAGTTTAGGTGCCTCCGTGCTCCAAAAGAGGAAGTGATTGCTCAGGGTGTGGGAGGATCTCCTGTCCTCTGCCTCGCATTAGGACAAGGGTAGTGCACTGGTGGGGGCAGGGCTTGCTGGCTCTGTGCCCTCCAAGACTTCATCTGCAAAGGTGGTCATCAGAGGTGGGGCAGTGTACTGCACTCCCACATGCTGTCAGGGCAAGTAAATCAAAACCTGTCTCTGCAGATACATAACAGCAAAGTGATATGGGGACTTGCAATGGGCTCAGGGGAAGCTGCAGTATGAGAAGGGAAGGTGTGAGCTGGTACGTGGCCATAAGGGTTATCACACTGGACCTCTCCACTGGCCAAACACAGTCTGCTAGCATAGAAGCTATGCTGTACATCTCTGGGGCACCTTGGACTTCCCTGTAAGTGGGCATGGCCAAGCTGGGCTTTAGGAGATGCCAGGGGACCATGGAGTGCTCAGGTTTGACCAGCCCCATTGATGTGCAAGACCACTCTTCAGAGATCAAGTCCAACAGTTCCCCTAGGGCTAAGGTCTCTTATGGGAGCAAGTTGAGCCTAGAGGGATGGCCATCCCTGGCCACACTCTGCTAAAGATGTGGCTCCACACCAAATCCTCTGGGGTCCACATCAGCTGGCTTGCTGCCCCACCACTTTGCTTGTCTCCCCAGAGCTCCACCCAAGATGATGTGGGTCAGCAATCACTCAGTGAAATCAACCCAGGATGGAGAGTTCCAGCCAGGGGTTCCTGGCTGGTGATGATCAGTGAAGTTGTATAAGACCCATGAAAGATGTATAGGACCCATGAAAGAGGATGG
Organism: Cacajao melanocephalus; assembly: GCA_963573385.1. Taxonomy (NCBI): domain Eukaryota; kingdom Metazoa; phylum Chordata; class Mammalia; order Primates; family Pitheciidae; genus Cacajao; species Cacajao melanocephalus. Next base: position 25,072 of record CAUYLG010069683.1, on the reverse strand, counting down.
GCCTCTTCTACTTGGGTCAACTGCAGCTTGTTGGAGATGTGGATAAAGCACTTTAAAGGTCTTTGCTCCTTCATTAGTCTGAGGTTAACAAAAACACTTTCTCTGCACAGGCAGTGGACAGAGGTTTTCAGTTGCCCTTGGAGGCTGTGTATAGGGAATTACCAAGCTGCTACTGGCTTGATAGCTCTGGTCAGAGGTGGCTAGAGCCCAGGCCTGGAGGACCTGCCTGGTGAGGAGATATGGGAATGGGCACACATGTAACAGTCTGGCCACTTTTCTGTAGGGCTACTGTGGTATGCTGGGGCTCTGGTCCAGTCCCTGCTTGCCTCACATTGTCAAATACTTGGAGTTGTTACCAGTGAAGGCTGTGAAACAGCAAAGACGGCAGCCTGACTCTCCTTTTGGGAGCTCAATCCCAGAGAGGTATGGACATATTGCCAGCCCAAATGCACCTTTAAGGAGGTGGCTGGACTCTCAGTTGGAAGGCTCTACCCAGTGATGATGAATGGGATCAGAGACCTCCTTTAAAAAGTAGCCTGGCCACATTTTCACAGAGCAGCTGTGCTGTGCTGGGTTACTGCCTCTTCCCCCAGTTAGCCTGGACTTTCCAAAACTGAAAGGCTGGAATGGCTAAGTTACCCAAAGAGCAAAGATGGCAGCCTACCCTGTAACACCCCAGGAGCTCTGTCCCAGGGAGGTTTCATATCGTTTTAGGCAGGAGGACACTGATGCAGGTGGCTGGAGGCCCCAGTTGGGAAGTACCACCCAGTGAGGAGTAAAGGGATCAGGGACCTGCTTAAAGAGGCAGTCTGGCCGTGTTTTGGTACAGCAGCTGTGCTGTATTGAGGTACCACCTCTGCCCCCAGTCAGCTTGTACTCTCCTAAGTGTGAAGGTTAGAATGGCTAAGTCACCCAAACAGCAAAGATGGTGGTCCACCTATCCCCCTGGGAGCTCCATCTCAGGGAGATATAAAGCTGCTACTGGTGGCTGACTGAAATTCCAAGACAGTGGGTCTTATCTTCTAAGGTGCCATGGAAGTGGGGACTGCAGACTGATGCTGCTTAGCCCCCTGGATTTAGCCTCTTTGCTAGGGGTATGTATGGGGGTTTAACCTCCGGCTTTGCTGGAGTTGCATCTGCTTTTGCTAGGATACCAAGAAACTCTGAATATCTAAAGCTCCTTGGTCTCTGCATATGTCTGAGTGGGTGCTCTGCCAAGACTCCGCATAGCTCTGTGTGTCAGATAGAAGGCCCTGGTTGAGTGGGTTCATGAATGAGAGGATCTCCTGATCTGAAGGTTGCAAAGATCCATGGGAGAAACATGAGTTTCCAGGGTTGCACATTCACTCACCACTTCCCTGGGTGAGGAAGGTTCCTTTAGTGCTGTCATCCTAGATGGGCCATTGTCCTCTCTTGCTTTTCTTCATTCTCTTTGGGTCAAATTGTTTCCTCGATTATTCCCAATGTGAGTAGCTGGATGCTTCAGTTGAAGGTGCTGTATTTACCTACCCCTTCTGTTCCTCTCCATGAGAGCAGTACACACTAGCTGCTTGTAGTTGGCCATCTCAGTTTCCTCCTCTAAATTTGGCATTTTTAAATAAAAGATTTTCCAACGAAGAATTTCATGTCCAGCCAAACTGAGCTTTACAGCAAAGAAGAAATAAAATCCTTTTCAGACAAGAAAATGCTAAGGGAATTTTTTTTAACCACTAAACCTGTCTTATATGAGGTCTTAAATGGAGTGCTAATCATGGAAATGAAGATCATTACTGGCCACCACGAGAACACACTTAAGTATATATAAGTACATAATCCATTGACGCTATAAACTAACTACACAATAAAGTTGTCATAACAACACAATGACAGGATCAAATCCACACATATCAATATTAACCTTGATTATAAATTGGCTAAGTGTTTATTAAAAGACAAAGAGTATCAAGTTGAATGAATAAGTAAGACCCAACTTCATGCTATCTTCAAGAGACCCCTGTCACATGCACTGACAAACATAGGCTCAAAGTAAAAGGATGGAGAAAAATCTATCAAAGAAATTGAAAACATAAAAAAAGCAAGCGTTGCTATTCTTACTTCAGACAAAACGGATTTTAAAAAAACAATGATCAAAAAAGACAAACATTATATAGTGATAAAGGGTTCAATTCAATAAGAAGACTTAACTATCCTAAATACATACACACTAAACACTGGAACACCAGATCCATAAAACAAGTTCTTAGAGACTTGTGAAGAGACTAGATAACCATCCAATAATATTAGGAGACTTTAATACTCCACTGACAATATTACATAGATCGTTTAGGCAGAAAACAAAGATATTTAGGACCTAAACTTGACACTTGACCAAATAGACCTAACAGACAACAATGGAACACTCCCCTCAACAACAGCAGAATAAATATTCTTCTCATCTGCACATGGCACATACACTAAAGTTAAACACACTCTTGGCCATAAAGCAATTCTCAACAAATTCCAAAAACCTGAAATTATACCAATTATATGCAGTGATACATCAGATCACAGCATAATAAAAGTAGAATCATGCCAAGATCTCTCAAAAACCACAGAATTACATGGAAATTTAACACATGCTTCTGAATAACTTTAGGGTAAACAGTAAAATTGGGGCAGGACCAAGAAATTTTTTGAAACTCATGAAAGTAAAAATACAGCATATCAGAGTCTCTTGGACACTAAAGCAATGTTAAGAGAAAGTAATAGTGCTAAATGTCTACATCAAAAAGTTAGAATAATCTCAAATTAACAACATAGAAGAACTATAAAAACAAGAGCAAACCAACACCAAAGCTAGCAGGAGAAAATAAGCAAAATCAGAGCTGAACTGAATAAAATTGAGATGCAAAAAACCATATAAAAGATTAATAAAACCAATAGTTGGGTTTTTTAAGATTAATATTCTACTAGCTAGACTAATAAAGAAAAAAGGGAGAAGATTGCAGTAAACACAATAAGAAATAATAAAGGAATCCTTATCAGAGACCCCACGGAAATAAAAGAAACCATCAGAGACCATTATGAACACCTCTATGCACACAAACTTCAAAAGCTAGAAGGAAATGATAAATTCCTTGAAACAAACAACCTCTGGATTGAACCATAAAGAAACTGAAACCCCAAACTGACCAGTAACAAGTTCTTAAATTGAATCAGTAATAAAAAGCCTACCAACCAGAAAAAGCCCTGGCAGATGAATTTACAGCTGACTTCTTCCAGACATACAGAGACAAGCTGATAGAAGTCCTACTGAAACTATTCCACAAAAGTGAGGAGAAGGGATTCATCCCTAACTCATTCTATGAGCCTGATATCAAAACCTACCAGAGACACAATGAAAAAATAAAACTTCAAGCCAGTATTCTTAATGAACATATATGCAAAATCCTCAAAAAAAAAAAAAAAAATTCTAGCAAACTGAGTGCAGCAGCACATCAAACAGCTAATCCACTGCAATCAAGTAGGCTTTATTCCTGAGATGCAAGGTTGGTTTAACATACACAAATCAACAAATACAATTCATTACATGAGCAGAACTTAAAAAAACAAAACAAAACCACACATACATGATTATTTTAAGAAACACATAAAAGACTTTAAATAAAATTCAATTAACACCCCTTCATGTTAAAAATCCTTAACATATTAGAAAATGAAGGAACATATCTTCATTGATAACAAATCCACAGCCAACATCATACTGAAAGGAGAAAGTTAGAACCATTCCCCTTGAGATTTATAATAAACCAAGAATGCCCACTCTCACCACCCCTATTCAACATACTACTGGAAGTGCTACCCACAACAATCAGGCAGAAGAAATAAATAAAAGGCATTTAAATAAAAAGAGAGAAAGTCAAATTATCTCTATTCACATATGATATGTTTCTATACTGAGAAAACCATATAGTCCTTGCCAAAGAATCCCAGATCTGATAAAAAAGACTTCAGCAAAATTTCAAGATACAAAATCACTGTAGAAAAATTTGTAGCATCTCTATACACCGATAATGTCCAATCTTAGAGTCAAATCAATAATGCAATCTTATTCATAATATCCACTGATATGGTCTGGCTCTCTGTCCCCACCCAAATCTCATCTTGAATTGTAATCTGAATTGTAATCTCCATATGTTGGGGGAGGGACCTCATATGAGGTAATTAGATCATTGGCAGTTCCCCTATGCTGTTCTCATAATAGTAAGTGAGTTCTCATGAAATCTGATGGTTTTATAATGGCCCTTTCCCACTTCACTCTGTACTTCTCTCTCCTGTCACCATGTGAAGAAAGACATGCTTGCTTCTCCTTCCGACAAAGAGGTTGTAAGTTTCCTAAGACCTTCCACCCGTGAGGAACTTTGAGTCAATTAAACCTCTTTTCTTTACAAATTACCCAGTCTCAGGCAGTTCATTATAGTAGTGTGAGTTGGAACTAATACAACCACAAAAAGAATTAAAAACCTAGAAATACAACTAAACAGGGAGCTCTATGCAATGAGAATTACAAAACACTACAGAAAGAAATCAGAAATAACACAAACAAATGGAAAAACATTCCATGCTTATGAATAGAAAGAATCAATATTGTTAAGAGGGCCATAGTGCCCCAAGCAATTTACAGATACAATGCTATTCCTATCAAACTATTAACATCATTTTTTACAGAATTAGAAAAAAACTGTTTTAAAATTCATATAGAACCAAAAAAAATCCTGAATAGCCAAAGCAATCCTAACCTAAAAGAAGAAAGCAGGAGACATCATACTAGTTAATTTTAAACTATAACAAAAGACTACAGTAACCAAAACAGCATGGTATTGGTACAAAAACAGACACATAAACCAATGAAACATGTTTGAGAGCCCAGAAATAAAACTATACACCTACAACCACCTGATCTTAAACAAAGACAACAATAAAAATCAGTAGAGAAAGGTCTCTCTATTCAATAAATGGTTCTGGGATAATTGGCTAGCCATATGCAGAAGATTGAACCCTGGATCCCTTCCTTTCATGATACACAAAACTCAACTCAAGAGGTATTGAAGATTTAAACATAAAACAAAAACTATAAAAATCACACAAGAAAACCTAGGAAATATTATTTTGGACATAGCCCTTGGCAAAATTTGATGACAAAGGCTTCAAAATCAATTGCAACAAATACAAAAATTGATTACGGAGACCTAATAAACAAAAGCTTCTACACAGCCACAGGAACTATCAACAGAGTAAAAAGACAAACTACAGAAGGGGAGAAAATATTTGCAAACTATGCATCTGACAAAGGCCTAATATCCAGAATCTATAAGGAACTTAAACAAATCAGCAAGCAAAATCAAATAATCTCACTTAAAATGGGCAAAGGACATGAACAGACACTTCTCAAAAGAAGACATATATATATATAGCCAACAAGCATATGAAAAAATACTCAACATCACTAATTGTAAGAGAAATGCCAATCAAACCACAGTGAAATACAATCTCACACCTGTCAGAATAACTCTTATTAAACAGTCAAAAAATAACAGCCACTGGCAAGATTGTGGAAAAAAGGGAATGGTTATATACTGTTGGTGGGAATGTAAATTAGTTCAGCTACTGTGAAAAGGAGTCTGAAGATTTCTCAAAGAACTTAGAACTACCATTCAATATAGCAACCTCATTACTGGATATATAGCCAAAGGAATAGAAATAATTCTACCATAAAGACATATGCAAATGTATGTTCATAACAGCACTATTTGAAATAGCAAAGACATGGGATCAACCTAACTGCTCATCAACAGTGGATTGGATAAAGAAAATGTGGTACATATACACCATGGGATACTATGTAGTCATGAAAAGCATGGAATCATGTTCTTTACAGCAACACGGATGAAGCTGGAGGTCATTTTTCTTTGCAAATAAACACAAGAACAGAAATCCAAATACTGCATGTTTTCACTTATAAGTAGGAACTAAAAATTGAGTACACATAGATACAAAGATTGAGACAGTAGACACTGGGGCCTACTGAAGAGTAGAGGTTGGAAGGAGGGTGAGGACTGAAAAACTATCTGTCAGGTACTATGCTCATTACCTGGGTGACAAAATAATCTGCACATCAGACTCTCATAAGACATAATTCACCCATGTAACAAACCTGTACATGTACCCCTAAACCTAAAGAGAGAAAAGAAATCAGGTAGAAAGGCTCTAGCTTTGGCAGCATTTTTACAAGTGGGGACTGGCATAGCCTAGCATAAAGATACCATTAAATCTGATGAAGCATTTTATATATTTCAAAACACTGCTGAATATAACTGCAAAGATGGAACAGAAGCTAGAAATCATATTGTTTATCTTAAAGACTAGAATCTCAGGCACTACAAGACTGAAACCAAAGAAATTTAAAATACGTATACACATACACAACAGTGACTGGAAAAGTTCTTCAAAAAATACATCCAAGATGTTAACTGTTTCTTTGACATCACAGATCAATAAAGAGTCATTGAATGGCTTTGGTTTAGATGGAAGTTTTGGATAAGAATATAGTACCAAAAATATTTTTGATGCCTAAATACAAAAATGTGGACTATGAAGCTTTAAAAATATATTTCAATGTAAATACTCCTGATTTTAAAGCTAGTTTAATGGTTTTGATTAAACTTCAGTTTTGTTGCCCCAATGATTACACAGAATCCCTCATGTAATTTGAATTTTAGATCACGAGTGTTTACATCCAATGCAGTTAAGTTTAGATAAGCACATTTAGATATTGACACAGGAAACACATTTTTTCTGTCACTGCAAAACACACACACACGCACACATGCACACACACAGAACACAAACAAAAGTTAATGAAGCCATTATAGCTGTCCAAGCAATTATTGCTGATCCAAAGACAGACTCCAGGCTGGAAAAAATTGGAAGATGAACATTTTAGGATTTTAGCATCTCATCTAGCTAGTATAGCCAGAGCCTACACACAATTCTGGAATGTGTAAGAAAATCAAATGTTAGTTTTTCAGGAAATGAAAGCCCATACATTTGACCAGATATTTATCATATTTGCTTTTTTTCTCTAGTAATTACTAGGGGAAAGTAAGAGGATATATTAACAAAATGAAAATGCTATATATACGAAGATGTTCATTTTAACTTTATTACAATAGAGTTGGGGGTATTCAATGTCCGTCAACATAAAATAATTAAACCATGGAACAGCAACTACTCAATGAACTGCCTATAACTCAGTTTTCACTTTTCATAAAATACCAGTAATGTTTAAAACTCTCTGTTGGTCTGTCTAATATTCCACTGCACCTCAAACCCAAGAGTACTGAGAATTTATATGTGTTCTAAATTGGATTCCTCAAAACATTTTTTGGGGATGGGTACTAAAACATCATTTTTACATATGAGAAAAGTAAGTTTAGAAAAATTTAGTGAGCTTGTGCAATGTCCTCAATGCCATGCAGCTGGTAAGTAATGAAGGTGGAACTCAAGTCTTGGCATCTGCCAAGTCCAAACACTGTCCTCAGCACATTTCCAAACTAAATATTTTTTCCCTAAACATTCCTGTTTTTACTGGCTTCCTTTATCTGCTACCTGACCCATTATGTTTAAATCCTTGGTGTAATTTTCTTCCCCCTACATCAGTAATCTGAAATAACTGGTATCTTTCCTCCTCCACTATTCTTCCAACAATAATGCTTAGAACACCTCTGCTGGGAAATTGTAATTGTCCCATTTATTGTCTCCTTGACACCAGTCTCTGCATGCCTTAAGTTCTAAGTTCATCTCATAATCTTCCATTCAAGCCCTTCTATTTGCTTGGTCTCCTAAACTCTATTATATAAAGGCTTAGTCTCTTGCATGCTTTCTATGCCTCTCTCTATCCTGCGCCCAGTCAGCTTTGTACAATTTAGATCACCTCCTTCTTTCATTTATACATGATAATCTTCAAGTGACTTTAGAAAGGTATTATTTTACTTATGTTCTAATTTTTCTTATTTGCTTCTCATATTTTTGCATTCTGAAATTCTTCCCTATACTACCCTTATTTAAAAATAGGTTAACTTCAATATTGTAAACATGGAATGAGAAACACAAAATTTAGCTATCAAAACTAACAGTAACAATTTGATGCCATAAATGAACTAGAGCAATGTATTAAAAATCAGTTCAAAATGACCAATCAAAGGAAAGGCAATTTGAGCTTTAAAATCAAAATAGGAACTTTGAGAATGAGGGCTGCCATTCTCACTACATGCTAGGCAGAGACAATCTTAGCTGTGAAGATTATAGATCCATCTCATTGGTTACTTAATTATTTTAAAGAGATATAAAATATTTTCTGTATAGATGCATATGCGGCATGTCTGAAGACAAATACTAAATATCACGATGTATTATATTTATATAAGGATGTAACTGAAATTTTTTATTTTGAGTTCACTAGCGATAGGCTCAGAACAAAGTGGCAATATCTACATCTATTCAGATATTGAGTCAAGAGTAAAATGTAAAAGCTAAATCTATAAAACATAGAAGAAAAATTTTTATGACCTTGAAGTTAAGAAAAATATATTAGAACACAAATAACAATAACCATGAATGGAAAATAAAGATTAATTGATTTTTTTCATAGTTTAAAACTTCTACTCATCAATATGCCATTACTAATTGAAAAGACAAGCTAGACCTTGAGAAAAATATTTGTAATAGATAGATCTGTGAAAGTCGTCTTATAAATTAATAACAAAAAGACAAACTCAAATTTTTTAAAAAGTAGGCAAAAACGTGAACAGAAATTTTACAAAAGAATACACATAATTGGCTAATAAGCATATGAAAAGCTGCTCAACATCATTAGTCATGAGGAAAATGCAAATCAAAACCACATGAGATCTCACTATATACTAACCAGAATGTCTGAAATAAAGATGACAATGTCCAAGTTTGGAGCAACTGAAATGTACATATATTGCTGTGGGAATAAAAAGGGGTACAGCCACTTTGGAAAATTTTACAGCAGTACCGATGAAGGTTAAATATCATCTACATTATGACTTAGCAATTTCACTCCTCAGTATGTTTCTAAGATTAATAAATATATATTTCAACAAAAAGCTTTGTATAATAATGTTCACAGCAGATTTATTCATAATAACCCCAAATTGAAATAACTCTGGTATCTTTCCTCCTCCACTATTCTTCCAACAACAATCCTGAGAACACTTCTGCTGTATATAGTTTATAGTCAAGAGTAAAATGTTTATCATCAAGAGAACTGATAAACAAATGGTGGTAGAAATATTGCATAGCAATAAAAATGAATGAACTGCTGATACAACTGCAAATTAAGATTCTCAAAAATATTTTTTTGAGCAGAAACCAGCCACAAAAGAGTACATGCTACATTATTTCATTTATGCAAAATTCTAAGACAGGCAAAAACAATCTATAATGATATAAATCAAAATAGTAGGTTCCTCTGGTGGAGACAAGGGTTGTGAATTGACTGCAAAAACACACAGGGGAATTTTCTGCAGTAATGGGAATATTCTATATCTTGATTTGGCTGATTGATTCATTGGTGTATATATTTATTTGAAAAATATAGGATCTTAATGTCTGTGCATTTTACTATATGAAAATTATACCTCATTAAAAATAATCAGAAAAAAAGTACTGATGAGTGGATTTTAAGTAAACCAAGGATTATAAAAGAATACTAAAAAAAAAAAAAACCAATAAAATGCTTTTAAAGCTATGTTCTGCATGAGAATAGTAAAGAATAAATATGTCTCACTGCTTGATCCATTTCCACTGGTTCACCATTTCTTTTGCTTCCATCTGTTTGGCAAAGTTGAATGAATTTTACAGTGGAACAAACATTGGTAAGAGGCAGTTGTAGCTCAGAGGAACTGATTAATGAGCCCTGGTTTTGCCACTAACTGGTTTTGTGATCTAGAGCAATTTACTTAACCCAGCTATACCTCCATTTCTTCATCAGTAATATAAGGGCCAGACTAGACAATTTCTAAGGCCCCTTCCAGCTCCAACATTCTGTGTGTAATTCCAAATATGAGTTCTGTGGCTTCATTCAAGGAACAGCACCCAGAGTTCTATGGTGACCTAATAAAAACATTTGGAACTGTCAATAGACCTGAAATCTGGCAGATATTTTAGTATTTTGGGCTGCCAAGAAAAGTTTACCAAGGTCATAAGCCTATTCTACAATGATATATTGGTCATGCTAGTGTTGACAACATTTCATATGATCCCCTCCCAATTACTAGTGAAGTAAAGCAAGGCTATGAATAGGATCCAAGGATACCTAATTCTTTGTATGCAACACTATTAGGAGATTTGAAAAAGATTTGGAAGCTATTGTTGAGATTTGTTCCCAGTCCTTTGGAAAACCTTTTCAACTCATTAGACCAGGCACTCAAGAAGAAACAAACAACTAATGTTCTAAATAAAATCATCTCTGTGTGCTTAAAAAGTTGCAATGCCATTAAACAAACTCCTGTTTTTTGGGTTAAAATGTTAATTTCCAATAACATTAATGGAACATGAGTGTGTACTAAATGACTACACAAGGATGTTTCATCTTCTCTTTAATAGATACTAACATCTACATATTGAAAATGGAGCAGTTTGTCTACCTCCCAAAGCTATATTAAACCAATACAAAAGTGCACTCAATTCTATAGAAAAGACACTAATTTATATAATCCTCAGGGCATTATTTAGCAAATTTCAATAGTAATTGACTGTCCTAGGATAGCTTACATAATTTATCACTCATCTTCCAGAGACCTTTTAGCCCAGGGAATAACAGGACATTTTCCTTCCTAAGGCACTCATGGTTCATGACTAATAAATAAAAAAACATTTTAAAAGGAAATCCAAAAGTGATTTCATAAAAGGAAAGAACTGGATTTCGATTTTTGCCACTAGACATATATATTGATCCTGAAGGTATCCTAACTATAATAGATAAATAGTTATCTCACTTTCTACAAGTGTCATCTGTTCATTTGTTTCTGAGAGGAAAATAGCTTTCATTTTCTGGAGTATACTTTAACTCCTCACTAGTAAAAATAACTCCAAATATACAAGAAAGAATTGGAGGGTAGAAAAACCTGAGACAAACATTTCTTTGCAGAATTTAGTTCTTTAGTTTAGCTAAAACCAGGCTCTTGTCACACGACCAGAAAAATTTAGGCATGCAGACACATTGAAGGGTGAGTAGGGCAGGATTTTATTGGGCAAAAAGGGAAAAAAGGAAAATAAAAACTCAGCAAAGTAAAATGAAGTCCTGCTAACAAGCCTCCCACCTCACAGATTGAATCCTAGGCCGCCACACAGGAACTGAAGAGGCCAGGCTCCTCCCTGCGGGCCTGGAAGTTCAATGGCATGAACTTCCCTTGGCTTTATCCCATTCTCCCAGTGTGCAGGCCAGTTGGAGGTTCTCCGGGGACCCTTCCCCTTATCTTCCTCTTGCATCTGTCATTCCCCCAGGATAAAGAAGTACATCTAACTACTGTTAGAATAAGGATAAGGAAAAGGATGAAGACCAATCTTAACTGCTTCCTGCTGACAGGGGGCACTATTTTGGGAAAATGGCAGACAGAGCTCCCTCAGAAGTCTATCTGAATGTCCCCAGCAAAAGTGTCCATTGTTTGAGGCTCCGATTGCATGACCATTTGGAGTTTGATGGCCTGAGGGTGAGAAGAGACAAGCCAGGTTATTAGGAAATATGTATCAAAATGAAATAAGAGTGGGGTAAGGACAGCTAAAAAATCCTGAGGCCTTTTACTGGTTTTCACAAGGAGAGGGAGATCACAAGCCCAACTGCTTTAAAAAAAAAAAAAAAAAAAAAAAAACAAAAAAAAACTATTTTGCTGATATGTCAGGCTTTTGGGTTCCTTTTCCCTGAGCCTAATCCTAAAACAACCAGTCTAAGGTTTGGGAAATTAACTCTTCCCAGTTTGGAGGATGCATCTGAGGGGAGTGTCTTGTAGTACAGAGACACAATTACCTATCAGTGAAGAGAGGACAAAGGAGGAAAAAGGAAAAAGAAGGCATTTTTTTCAGAGGAGTCCCAGGGGTACAGGATGCATTCAAAAGTGATACAGACTGAAGACGAGATGGCTGCTCCCCTCTTCCTAGATGAGTAGCCATCTAGGAAGAGGGGAGCAGCCATCCATGGTTCCTTCCTCTTCCTAGCAAATACCTGGTATACATGAGTGAGGGAAAGTGAAATGTTCCTCCTTCTTTCCTCTGTTCTTATATCCCTGAGTCCCCAACCACAGCATGGTGCCACCCATGGGAGTCAAAGTGACTTTCACCCATGTTAACAGGGTGGGCCTATGCTCTTACCCACACACACCCTATCTCCCCTGCTGTCAGTAGCCTTTGAGTTCCTTAGACCTCATTTATGCCATGAATACCAACATGACCTTTATCCATGAACTAGTAAGCTTGGCTTAATCAGCAGGAATTAGTCATGCTCACCTTTGCTTGCCTTTTAACTTTTGTTATCATCTTCCTCTGGATCCCTCAGATCTAGATTTTTTGCACTAGGTCTTTGAACCACAGCTTGGAATTCAGTTTGTAGCAAAAACATGTCTTGGGGGGCTGCATGGACTCCTTGTTAAAGACAAAATGCTAAGGCAAAGCTGTGGAATTTATTCATCCTCCAAGGGAGAGAAAAGGATATTTTGTGCAATGCCCAGATAACTGGTGACTATAGTAATGCTTTCTAAGATTTGGGTGCATGGTACTTGGCTTTGGTTAGCTGCCTTGGTCTTGCTTTCCCAAACAGAAAACCTCTGGGTGATGGGCATCCCATTTACTCCCATCATCTGGCAGGATTTGCAGGATACCTGCCATAAACTATAATATTGATCTAGATTTTTACATCACTTAACCCTTGTGTTCTTTCTGAGCTGCAGCCAGACACAGCTGGTTGGTTCACAGGGACAAGCAATTAGTGCAAAATGTAAGCAAAAACTTAAAAACAACTAATGAATCTAAAATTTAAAGATGATAAGTATTGAAACATAATTTATCTCTCTCTAGTTCTCATTTCTCTTGAAAACAAATGATGATAGGACTGTGTTATTTACAAAATAGACTTTAGTCTTATACTTGGCCTAATGATTTGCATAAAGTGCCACAAAAATAATTATTTCTACATAGGCTTTTTAGATTGGTTTGGTGGAACTCTGTTCCACAGGAATGTCAAATAAGTGCTTTTAAAACTGAGCCCAGACATGGGCTTATATCCTCAAATACCTGTGAGTTTGGAAAACTCTTCTCTTCTTGAGGTCCCAAGAACATGTGGTTCCTGGGCCTATTGGAAAGTGACATTCTTAACTCATCATGGGTTAGAACATTGTATGAGAACTCTGTAGACATGGGTATGAGGCCAGTTTTCCCAAGAAGCTTTTATCAGCTCTGCAAGTCAACCTTGACTCCTTAAAGGGAAGCAAATCCTTTCAGTCAAAACCTTGGTAAATCAACCAGCTTCTCCAATTGCATCTTGTTGCAAAGGAAAATGGATTTTTATTGCATGGATGCAAACAACTGTATTTCCGTAAGTTAACAATTCTCACAGATAGTTTCCAAATTCTAGAGAAACCAGGCAGAGAAAAATATGCTCCAAATTTTGTTCACAGGAGTATAACTTTCTCAATTATTAAAGGCTGAAAATAGCTCAAAATAAGTTTCCTTGACTCTGAAAATCAAAACAAGAATTAGCAATGTTTCAAGCAAAAGTCAAAAAGATTACTTCAGGTTTTGTTAGTTCAGTCCATCCAGTTAGCGCTTGTTTTGCTTTATATTAGTGAGCATTTGTGCTTTTCATGAGTCTTGTACATTTTTTTCTTTATTCCAATGTCAAAATTTCCAAGGTTATGAGAAACCTGTATTTGAGAGCACTTGTCAGGGTCCTACAGCTTATTATAGACCATCCTTTGAAAAGGATCAAAACGAGACAACAATTGTCTGTGAATAACATAATGTCCAGAATAGTTACAGTCAGAAACACAATTGACAAAGAAGTTTGGTTTTCACTGTGGTTTACAATAACTTAACATAACAACCTTAATTATGATTGATGGCTTATACTTTAGACATTAGAATTTTAGAAATCCCATACAATTTGGGAACATATATTAGTGTTATTCACTGAAATATAACCTAAAGAAGATTGAACACCATTTTGGCAATTCCATGTAATTAAACATGTCAAATAATCCCGTTTACCTCTCTTGTTGACACTCTAGGGGCCCTCTGTAGCATCCAAAACCAGGCATCAGGAAAGACAAGTTTGAAACTGAAGTTTGATTTTGGGAAGCCTATTAAATGCTCTAGAGGTTTAAAACACTTGATGTCATAAAATAGAATTCCAGATTACCATAAGTTATTTATTTTGCCAAAATGATGACTCAGAAATTTTAAAACGCAAAAATCTGTTACAGTCCCTTATAAATTTTGCTAAAGAGTAGGTTAGTGCCTTAAGGGAGCCTTGTTATGGTTTTATTTTAATGTTCAATTTATAGATAAACCATATGATATCCTTTTGCATTTAGTCAATATGTTCACACATGAAATTTTTGCAAGATTTATGTTTACAATCATTTCCTTATTTGTTTAAACAATCAGCTTTATCTTATCTGATTCAAAACAATCCTTCAATCCTAGGCAGAAATGTACATTTCTATGCCTTCTTAAAATTTTTTACTAAAAACCTATTTTACTGTTCTTATACACCTTACATATAAATCTATTTCCAGTAGTTTTAATTACATGTTATAATGGTAACTTCTAACAATTTATAATTTTAATTTAAAACCTAGTAAGTTGTTATAATTATATGCCAGGTGCAGCCAAGGTTTGACTCCTTTCAGCATAATTAAGGGTATGGTTAATTCCGTATGTCCCCAGGCCATACCAATTCTGAAGCAGGCAAGTCAAAGTTCTCAAAAACCAAAAAGACAGATTATAACCTTGAAACACTTAGCAAGCCTAATATCTGACCTACATAGTCTAGTTTACCTATTTACATTTTGATGACTTCTGTATTTCACCAATAATCTTTAAAGCTGTTTTTATTTCTCAGAGATTAAAGTTACATGATCTTAAAAGGTACCATAGGTTTTATCTTCCCTTAAAACATTATACACACACAATCTGTATGTAACTACACAGACAGGTAGAAAAGGATTCAGTGGCTATAAGATTTTTCATTTGCCAATCTCCTTATTGGATTATTGGCCTCTCATGCATGCATTAACAGTGGCAAGACAGAATAGAGAAAAAGAATTCAGTCTACTGAGGAAAAACCCTTTTTCCAGCAAAAAAAGATCTGAGAAAAAGAAAAACAGAAAGGCCTTTTAAATATACCTATAACTTCGATATCCATTTTTAATTAAGCTAAGCACTCTTTAAGAAAATCTTTTAAGTCCCTTATTATGCAACTTTAGTCCCACCAAGCAACCAATATATCTGGCTTTCAAACCTTAGTAAAAGCAACCTCACAGGTGAAACCAACAAGCTTCAATTAAGGATATGATTTACCTGTAAGGGCATGAGGTATTTCCAAAGGCAGTAAGTAGTTCTTACAAAATTTGGAACATTTAAAGGTAAGCCAGAGAAAGGAAGATTTAAGAAAAAGGCTAGAAGTTGTCCACTGAGGGGAGGAGAATTCGCAAATGGCAAAAGTCATACAGAACCCAAAAGTACTCATACCCTAAGCCAGGATTGAACCCTGGCTGCCATTGTAAAATGGTGGAAGCTAGAACAAAGCATTTCCATGTGGTTAGAGGTCATGCTCCCAAGGACATAAAAGAAGATGGAGGCCTGTAGCAGTTTGCCGCTGACCACACAGAAAGTCATGCAAAGCACACCAGGTTGGCAATGACTTAAGATCAACCTCACAAATCCTTATTCATAATTAAAATTTTACAGAGAATATAAACAGTGATTCTTATTATTCCTGGTCTAGTTAAATGTCTTCTAAAAACAAAAGAAAACAAAAGTAGAAAAAATGAAAAAAGTTTAAAGTGCAGGATTGGGAAGATGCCTGGGGGAAGAACCTGTTATTCTTATACAAATGGTTCCTAGCCCTGGTGGGGAGGGGGGCAGGGGAGTTGCCATTTACCTGTCATCTTGTGTGTACCTGCAGCCTTCAGGTGTGGTGGTGAGCAGTTTCTTCTGCCGTCAGAATAAGTCTGGGGACAAAAAGGTCTTAGAAGGAAAAGGAAAACAGATTTTTTGGTTTTCATCTTACTCATGGTTCCTCAAGCCCCGTGTCTGGGCGCCAAAATGTTACAGAATTAATGCTGCTTACTTTAGCTAAAACTGGGCTCTTTTCACATGATCAGGAAAATTTGACATATGGTCAAACTGAAGAGTAAGTAGAGCAGGATTTTATTGGGCAAAAAGGGAAAAAAAGAAAAAACTCTGCAAAGTGAGATAGAGTTCTGCTAACAGACCTCCCATGTCACACACAGAATCCCAGGCCACCACACAGAAACTGAAGAGGCCAGACTCCTCTCCCATGCAAATGGCACAAACTTCCCCTGGCTCCACGCTGTTCTCCTAGAGTACACAGTATGCAGGCCTGTCAGAGGTTCTCTGGGGACCTTTCCGCTTATCTTCTCCCTCCATTTTGATCATATTTCAATGATGTGATACGGGAAGTGATGGAGAAGCACCAAAATAGATCAGAGCATGCCAAGTGAATCTGTTTATTCCTGAAGCAGTTTACACCTTAAATTAATTTATACTTAAGTGCAGTTACTAAACAATAGAAATTATTATTGGAAAGAAGATTTGGGGGGTTGTCCTTTTATAATTAACCTCAAAGAAGAGTGTACTTGCACCAAATAAAATATCCCAATTGCACATATCACAGTATGAAATATGTAACTGGGAGACTACCTTAGGAAAATAAACTTTTTAAATACATTCAAATTTTGTTCTTTTTGTATCTTGTTAGATACTTTCTTGCATAACTAACTTCAGAGGCCTTTTCAAATATATGTTACTTTGTTCAGAAAACAACTAAAAATTTTACTCAAGCAAGAACTCATTCAAAGCAAATTTATTTGAGGTCTGTTTTGTTATTTTTCCTCTATTCTGAAAGTTATGGGAAATGGAAGAAAAATCTATTATAGGTTACTTCAGCATTTAAGTGAGGTTCAAAAGCATTCTTAACACTATCTTCCAATTATATGCATGTGTAGAAGGAATAGTGTAACTTCCAAGCTTTGATCCCAGAGGTTTGAATTTTCTTCTCAGAATGTTTTAAGATTCTCTACAGTGTCAGGGTTAGTAACAGGATTGACACAATGGCTTCTAGAGAACTAGAACACCTGAAGAATAACACAAACAAAATAGATCACTAGGATTCCTAGGACAAGTAAGACTAATAGGATAACAAGTGCCTCAGTTAAAATTTTCTGGTAAATGAGGCCTCCCAAAGAGCCTGAATATCAGGATGTATCATGGAGTTTTCATAGTACAGATTATCCTCATTATCTGTAGATTTTATATTTGCAAATTTGCCTACTAGCTAAAATATACTTGAAATCCTAACGTGAATATTACAGAAGATTTAAGGTCTTTCATGGAAATGCTCAGATCAGTGAAAAATTTGGGGTACCCAGTATTCATGGCACTAGATGAGATCCAATGAGGGAATCTTCTGCTTTCTTGTATTAGCTCTCAAAATGCAAACAAGTGTCCTTTTCATTGCTATATTTAGTGCCATTTTGGGGGGTATTTTTGTGCTTTTGCTAGTGATTTTGCCTTTTAAATGCTCTCCAGCACAGTGCTGCAGTACTATGCCGTGTTTCTAGGCACAGTAAGATTCTTATGTGCCTTACAGAAAAAAATTCATGTTTGATAAGCTCTGCTGAGACATGAGTGATAGTGCTGTCCTCCATGAATTCAATGTTAGTGAATTAATAATACATATTAAAGTGCCTTTACACAAAAACACACATAAAACAAGGATATGCATTTGTTGGTTGAGGAAAAACCTTGTAATCAGAGGCTTACAGAAATCTGACTCTGTATTTCCCAAATGAAGCAGTGGCTCAGTATTCACTAACTTGGTGTTACAAAGACTGTTTAGAACACAACTACTGTGAATAATGAGAATCAATTCCAGATGTATTCATTAAAATAAAAATAACAATAAGGAAATCTAAGAATTATTCTCTTTTCCAGAAAGCTTAGCTAACTGTTGATAGAAACTAAAATATTTTAGATATTTTTCTTTATCATATTATATTGTCTATTGTAAAAAATATTTAAAATGCAGATAAACAAAAAATAGATGGAAAATTCTTTATAATGCTAACAGCCAAAGAAAACCACTGCTAACATTTTGATGTTCCGATTTATAAAAGAGTGTGTGTGTGTGTGTGTGTATCTGTGTGTGTGTATATATACACACAGATATATGTGGATGTGTACATATGTATGTATATACACATATACATACAGTTATTTATGCATATTTTTGTTAGTGGTGGAAGGTATCTGAGTTACGGGTGGTGAATCCAAATGGGTTTGCAGCAACTTCAGTTCTTACCTCTTCAGAAGAAAGACTTCAACTGAGGGGCATAAGGCAGAAAAAGAAACTGAGACAAGTTTTAGAGAAGAAGTAGAAGTTTATTTAAAAACTTCAGAGCAGGAAAGAAAAAAGTACAATTGCAGGAGACCCAAGTAGACATCATGAAGGTCAAGTGTGGCATTTGACATTGATCCTAGGGGTTTATAGGCTGGCCCACTTTCAGCATCTTGTGTCCCTTTTCCTGTGAAACTTTTCTTAGGGTGGGCTGCCTGCATACACAGTGCCTTCCTTTAGCTTAGAAAGAGAGCGCAAGGTGTGTAGTGTATTTAGGAAGTTGCATGCATGTCCATCTGACATGTATTTAGAAAGTGCATATGCATGTCCATCTGAGGCTGTCTTCCCTTTTCTGGTAGAATGCCCTTGGAAGGTCATACTCCATTTTGTCTCTTAATGTGTCCATTTTGTCTCTTAATTTGTCTCCAAGCTCACTCGTCCCATACCTGAGATTTTACTAGATGCTTATTTTGCTTCTCCCTGATGCCTGATTCAATTAACACTTTAATGTAACAACTGTGGACCATCAGATTATCTCTCCCTGGTGCCAGCTACTAAGTTATCATTTTTAGAGAGGCAATGTGATAATTGTTGAACCATCACCTGATGATCACCTGATATTCCTTGTGAATCGGGGAGAGCCCTCTCCTGCCTTGATCATGCCTAACTACTTATACCATTTTCACTTAATGTGTTGTATATATCTTTCCATCAATAAACAGTTTAATAGTTACCTAGTATATTATTTTATTGTAATAGTACATTTATTTTACTAATCCTCATACGGTATATAGTTAAGTAGTTTACACACATACTTTTTTGTTTTGTTTGCTATAAATGATGCTGTAATAAACATACTTGTTTCTATGACTTTGTAAAATTGCTTCCTTGGGGAAAAAATATTAGGAGTTGACTTGTCAGGCTGTTTTAGAGGTTTTGGTACTGTCAAAATATACCAAAAATTTGGACCAAATCATATTCGACCTGACTGTGTGAGAAAATGGTTTTCATACACGGTCTTACTATTGTCATGCATTGAAATTTTGAAAAATGTTTTCTAATATACCCAATGGATTAAAAAATGGTTTATTATCATGGCTCTAATGTAAATGTTGATTCTAGTAATTTGAACATATTTCATGTTTATTGGACAGTTGTATCTTTTATTTGTGAAATGTGTTTTCATAAATTTGCCTTTTTAAGAATGATATTAAATATTGTATTTTCATTAATTTATAAGAAATTATTTATTTTAGTAGAATATGTCTACCATATAGGTTACTAGAATATTTTTCCAGTGCAGTGTTTTTCTTTTACTTTGTATGGACATTTTGTTTTTTGGGTTTTTTTGTACTTGGCAACGAGGAAGTTTTTAACCATCATGTAGTCCAATAATTCCAACTAATTTTTCAATGGCATAGAAATTGCTGTTCTCTGAAGGATTGAAAGTACTCACCAGTCAGACCACCTAGATCAAGCCCTTTTGGGAAAACTATTTTTGACAACATGTTCTATTTCAGCTACATTTATTAGGTGATTTAGATTATTTTTTCTCCTTAATTTAATTTGGTAGGTTATATTTTCCTAAAAATTAATCATTTCAGTTAAATTTTTCTACTATCACGATTTTTCTACTTATGCCTAACTACTTATACCATTTTCATTTAATGTGTTGTACAGATCTTTCCATTGATAAACAGTTTAATGGTTACCTAGTATATTATTTTACTAGGCAGAACACCCAGAAACTGGGTAGGCAGAGACTGGGTAATTTACTAGGCATAAGTGAGGAAGGAGATGGCTCTCCCCTACTCACAAAGAATGTCAGGTGATCATTCTACTCATTAAATCTCATTAGTATTTATTATTCCTCATTACTTATTCCTAATATTATTTGTCTTTATAGCTTTTCTCATTTTCAGGAGACTTTTTAAAAGAAATAGTTTCTGGATTTATTTTCTAATTTGAACATTTCATTTTCTTAGATTAATTCTGTCGGTTATTGTATTTGTGTTCTTTTTATCCATATATTTACTTTTAAAATTTGTTTTTATTTCATTAATATCTTGATTTGAATCCTCATGTACCCCCAAATTCCTAAAAGTTATTTTGGATGCCATCTGAGTCTGTTTTATGTTGCTTATAACAGAATACCTGAAACTGGGTAATTTATAAGAAACAAAATTTATTTCTAACAGTTCTGGAGACTGGAAAATTCAAGGTCAAAGGGCACATCTGGTGAGAGCCTTTTTGATAGTAGGGACTATCTGCAAAGTCTCAAAGCAGCACAGGGAATCACATGGTGAGGATGTTAAGCCTGCTAGGTCAAGTCTCTTTTCCTTTTCTTATAAAACCATTATACTCCCATGATAACCCATTTATCTATTAATTCATTATTTCATGAATGTATTAGTCCATTCATGAGGAAGAGTCTTCATGACTCAATTACCTTCTAAAGGCCCCACCTCTCAGTACTACCACATTAGAGATTAAATGTTAACATGAATTTAGGAGGGGAAAAGTATTCAAACCCTGACAGATGCTATAATCAATCTTGGAGAGAGTTCCATGTTCTTTATTTTATTCCACAATATTTTTATATTATCCACATTATTTTTTTCTTACTTGTCTTTAAATAAGATAAAATCTGGCAAGACCAATGTTTGTCTGCACAGAGCCTATTGAATTGCCCTTTTTCCTATCCTCTGTTTACCATGATGATGGTCATTTTTTTTTTAAGTTTTAGTTGTATTTACTAGTTAAAGTGCTCAACTCCTAGGTGTTTTTTTGAATTTTATCAGTTTTAAAACAAAGGGGAAAAATATCACAAGAGAAACTTCCCCTCTAATGTAGTGGCATTTTTGCATTGTTTACTGCCTACTATTTGAATAATCCCAAATAAATTATAATAAATTGAAAATGTAATCACAGTTTGTACTAGGGCAGCATCTCCTTTATAACACTTTCCTAATGAAAAATAAAGTTTTTGGATGCATGTATCACCATCTTAGTTTGTTCAATCAGCTATAACAAAATTCCAGAGCTGAATAGGTTATAAATGGCATAAATGTATTTATCACAATTCTAGAAGCTAGAAATCCAGTATCAAAGTGCTGTCAGATTTAGTACCAGATGAGGGCCCACTCTCTAGTTCATAAAAAATACCTTCATGGGTCCTCACATGGTGGAAGAGACAAGGCAGCTTCCTGGGGCCTCTTTTAAGGGCACTAATCCTACATTGGTGATTCAGTTTTAACATATGAATTTTGGGGAGGACACAGGGAACACAAACATTTAGACCATAGCAACCACCATTAGTTCTGTCAGTTGTGAGTAGTCTCTAGGATTTAAAGTTGTATGCCTAGTTGTTAATGGGAAGCAAAGGAAAGGGATTATGGCAAAGTGAAGAAAAGGGTAGGAGCTGATGGTAAAGAAAAAAAAGGATGCTCAGGTCCTAGTTTATAAGGCAGAGAATGAGTGGTTAGAAAGCATGAAAGTATCTTTTATATTTTCTACTGTTACCACTGCTTTGAAAAGCAAGCTCTAGAGACAGTATGAAAACAAAACTTGGGCTCTGGTTAATTTCTTGCACTGGCCTGTTATAAGAAAAAAAAAAAAAGTCTGGAGCATTCTGTGGTGCCAGAAAGTAAGAAAGTGCTGAAAACAAAAAACAAGAGGATAAGAGCAAGTATAAAGGACACACAAGTCAACCTAAAATAGTCTCCAATGGCCAAAGTTGGAACAAGTTGAGCAACAAAATAAGTAACAATAGAACTGAGTTAAAAACCCTCTAAAAATACATGAAATCATACTGACACAAATAAATACATGGAAGAATGAACAACTTTTCTTTATAGAAGAATCATAACTAATATGTATATATTAAATTAGAAAATCACCAGTAGATCATTACAATAATTATTGCTGTGGGCAAGGTCTACTAACGGATGCTTAAATTAATGAACAGAAATTTAAGCAGAAAAAAAATATGTATACAATTTGAAGTTATTTTTCCCAAAATACTGAGTAATTATAAATAAAGGAGTAGCTTTACAATAGAGAATTTTGGCAAATATCACCTTAGCTGAGTAATCAAGGGTTATAACACTGGGCATATACACTGACACCATGTGTCTCTTCATAGGTAATTTACAAGGATACATCACATCCAATGCCAAATAACCTTAATTTAACCTTGAAAAAACATCAAACAGACCTAACTTTAGAGATACTCTGTAATATAAGTATCAGTTCTCTTTAAAAGTGTGAAG
The DNA here is from genome assembly GCA_963573385.1 of Cacajao melanocephalus. Classification (NCBI taxonomy): domain Eukaryota; kingdom Metazoa; phylum Chordata; class Mammalia; order Primates; family Pitheciidae; genus Cacajao; species Cacajao melanocephalus. Next base: position 2,104 of record CAUYLG010069683.1, on the reverse strand, counting down.
GTCATGAAATACAAGGAAGACTGGGAAACTGTCATGGATTAAAGATTAAGAAAATTAAACATAGCATGTCAGCAAGATAATGAAATAGGAAGTATCAGATTCCACACCCATTCCGTCCCCAGGAAGTTACTCTAGCAACTATCCACAGACCAGAACAACTTTTTGAAAATCCAAATACTTGGCAACAAGCTTGAGATATCTATGTGGTCTGAAGAACTTAATGAAAGTCTGACTACAATAACACTGTCTCTTCCCATTCTCCAAGTAAGTACAATGTTAGATGAAGATATACCTATGCCCAGTTTCAACAAGGGAAAAGGGAACTGGAGGCAGTCAACCAGCTTCCTTGGCATTCTGAGGTGCTTCCCAGGATGCTCACTCTGGTTTCACCTCGTATGCAATACTGGAAGGTAATGGCACAGTTAGACCACCCAAGGCAAGTTAGAAACAAAGAAAGGAGGCAGAGATAATAATGACCAGCATGGAAATCTTGGTAGTTCTGCCTTCATGCCAGCTGTGGTGTCCAATCAAAGATAACAGGCAACTATATAGCTCACCCACAAAGCTGAGCCAGTCACTGTCAGAAGCATAATGAAAAGTTCAACCCAACTTGAATCCCTAAAGAGCTGGTCTCTGTACCCCATCCTCAGAGTCTACCCCAGTTATTCTACCCAAGCAGGAATAGTCTTGATTTCACCCATTTCAGATAAACAAAAAAGCTAGACCTACTTGGCCCAGAGGTCAAACAGTTATTCAATTCAGCCAAAATCTCACCCCACGGTTCTACTCTAACAGGGAGGCAATTCTTAATCATGTATTTCTAAGAACCATAGCTTCTGATACCCCCTGTTATTAGCAGTAACTCAACTTAATGAGTAATCTTGGAGCCCAGTCTGCAGCCCTGCCCAACTGAAGACCCCAAATAGCAGAATTGTCCAGCCAGGGAGCAGATTCTTGACCATTCTTACCAGAAGCAATCACAGCACCCAGTCAATAGTTCTGCCTAACAGCAGAACTCAACCAATGGTCTCTCCAGACAGTAGAGCACAATCAGCAGCTCCACTCAACATTGGAGCAAAGACAGTAGTTCAGCCAACTAGAGAACCTACAATAACCTCTGCCTCCAGGGGACATAACTAGCTAGCTCTTCCAGAATCACAGGCTAGACTATATAATGAAGGTCTACCCCTGCCAGAGAATACCTGTAAAGACAAGAAGAGGAGGCTGTCTTTTCAAATACACAGGCAAAGCTGTAATAACACAAGAATTGTTAATAATCAAGGAAAAATGACACTTCCAAAATAAACCAATAAAGCTCCAGTAATAAATCTTTAAAATGAAGATTTATAAAATGACAAACAAAGAATTTAGGATACTTCTCTTAAAGAAGTTCAGTGAACTACTAGACTATATGGATAGGAAATTAAATAAAATTTGGGGAATAATACATGAGCAAAGTGAGAAATCTGACAATAATAAGAAAACCAAATAGATACTGTAGAGATCAAAAATATAATGACTGACCTTAAAAATATGATAGAAAGCTTCAATAGCAGACTCAATCAAGTGTTAAGAGATGATCAGTGAATTGGAAGACAGACATTTAAAATTATCTAATCAGAAAACAAAAGACAAAAGAATAAAAAGAAATGAAGAAAGCCTGTAAGAATTTTGGGACACCATCAAGATACCACCTTTACAGAATAAGACTTATAGAAGAAGATGAAGAAAGAGAAAAATGGCAAGAAAGCATATTTAATAAAACACTGGCTGAAAAGGTTTTCCTATCTGGGCATAGATACTAGCATACAGATAAAGGAAGTTTAGAAACCTCTAATTAAATTCAACTCATGAGTTAACCATAACATAATAATAAAACTAACAAAAATCAAAGACAAAAAATTCTGAGACCAGTAAGATAAAAGAAACACATCACATACGAAAGAGTATTAATAAGACTATCGGGGATTCGATCCAAGATGGCCGATTAGGAACAGCTCAGGATTGCAGCTCCCAGTGAAAGCGCAGAGGGTGAGTGGACGCCGCATTTCCAGACGGATTTTTATTGCCCACAGACTAGGAGATTCCCAGGCGGAGGAGCCCT
>CAUYLG010069682.1:0-39013 GCA_963573385.1 Cacajao melanocephalus | reverse complement strand
TTTAGATCTTTCCTTACTTCCTATATGGGCATTTATTGCTATAAATTTTCCTCTAGACACTGCTTTAAATGTGTCCCAGAGATTCTGATACATTGTGTCTTTGTTCTCATTGGTTTCGAAGAACATCTTTATTTCTGCCTTCATTTCATTGTTTATCCAGTCAACATTCAAGAACCAGTTGTTCAGTTTCCATGAAGTTGTGTGGTTCTGAGTTAGTTTCTTAATCTTAATTTGATTGCCCTGTGGTTGATAGACTTTGTTATGATTTCCATTCCTTTGCATTTGCTGAGGAGTGATTTACTTCCAATTATGTGGTCGGTTTTTGAGTAGGTGTGATGTGGTGCTGAGAAGAATGTATATCCTGTGGATTTGGGGTGGAGAGTTCTGTATATGTCTATTAGGTTTGCTGGGTCCAGATCTGAATTCAAGTCCTGGATATCCTGGTTAATTTTCTGTCTCATTGATCTGTCTAATATTGACAGTGGAGTGTTAAAGTCTCCCACTATTATTGTGTGGGAATCTAAGTCTCTTTGTAGGTCATTAAGAACTTCCTTTATGTATCTGGATGCTCCTGTATTGGGTGCGTATATATATTTAGGATCATTAGCTCTTCTTGTTGCATTGATCCTTTTACCATTGTGTAATGCACTTCTTTGTCTTTTTTTTAATCTTTGTTGGCTTAAAGTCTATTTTATTAGAGACTAAGATTGCAACTCCTGCTTTTTTTTTTACTCTCCATTTGCTTGGTAAATCTACCTCTATCCCTTTATTCTGAGCGTATGTGTATCCTTGCATGTGAGATGGGTTTCCTGGATACAGCACACCAATGGGTTTTGACTTTTTATCCAATTTGCTGGTCTTTGTCTTTTGATTGGGGCATTTAGCCCATTTACATTTAAGGTTAATATTGTTATGTGTGAATTTGATCCTGCCATTTTGATGCTAGCTGGTTGTTTTGCCCATTAGTTGACATAGTTTCTTCGTTGTGTCAATGCTCTTTACCATTTGGTACATTTTTGGAGTGGCTGGTACTGGTTGTTCCTTTCTATGTTTAGTGCTTCTTTCAGGAGCTCTTGTAGGGCAGGCCTGGTGGTGACAAAATCTCTCAGCAATTGCTTATTTGTAAAGGATTTTATTTCTCATTCACTTATGAAGCTTAGTTTGGCCGGATTTGAAATTCTTGGTTGAAAGTTCTTTTCTTTGAGGATGTTGAATATGGGCTCCCACTCTGTTCTGGCTTTTAGGGTTTCTGCAGAGAGATCTGCTGTGAGTCTGATAGGCTTCCCTTTGTGGGTGACCCGACCTTTCTCTCTGGCTACCCTTAGCATTTTTTCCTTCATTTTAACCCTCGTGAATCTGACGATTATGTGCCTTGGGGTTGCTCTTCCTGAGGAATATCTTTGTGGTGTTCTCTGTATTTCCTGGACTTGAGTATTGATCTGCCTTGTTAGGTTGGGGAAGTTCTCCTGGATAATATCCTGAAGAGTGTTTTCCAGCCTGGATTCATTCTTTCCATCACATTCAGGGACACCTATCAAATGTAAATTAGGTCTTTTCACATAATCCCATATTTCTTATAGGCTTTGTTCATTTCTTTTCACTCTTTGTTCTCTAATCTTGCCTTCTTGTTTTATTTCATTGAGTTGATCTTCAATCTCTGATAACCTTTCTTCTGTTTGGTCAATTTGGCTATTGAAACTTGTGTATGCTTCGCAAAGTTCTTGTGTTGTGTTTTTCAGCTCCATCAGGTCATTTATATTCTTCTCTAAGCTGTTTCTTCTCGTTAGCATTTCATCAAACCTTTTTTCAAGGTTCTTAGTTTCTTTGCATTGGATTAGAACATGTTCTTTTAGCTCAGAGAAGTTTCTCATTACCCACCTTCTGAAGCCTGTTTCTATCAATTCATCAGACTCATTCTCCATCCAGCTTTGTTCCCTTGCTGTTGAGGAGTTGTGATCCCTTGGAGGAGGAGAGGCATTCTGGTTTTTGGTGTTTTTATCATTTTTGTCCTGGTTGCTTCCCATCTTTGCGGATTTATCTACCTGTGGTCTTTGTAGTTGGTGACTTTTGGATGGGGTCTCCGAGTGGATGTCCATTTTGTTGATGATGAAGTTATTTCTTTCTGCTTTTTGGTTTTCCTTCTAACAGGCCCCTTGGCTGTAGGACTGCTGGAGGTCCACTCCAGACCCTGCTTGCCTTGGGATCACCTGCAGTGGCTGCAGAATAGTAAGAGTTTCTTCCAGTTGCTTCTTCTGTTGTCTTTGTCCCAGAAGGATACCCACCAGATATCAGCCTGAGCTCTCCTTTATGAGGTGTCTCTTTGGATATACAGGGGTTGGTGAGCTGCTTGAGGAGACAGTCTGTCCCTTATAGGAGCTGAAGTGCTGAGCTGTGAGCTCCATTGTTCCATTCAGAGCTGCTGGGCCAGTATGTTTAAGTCTGCTGCAGCAGAACTCATAACCACCTTTTTTCCCAGGTGATCTGTCCTGGGAAGGTGGGACTTTATTTATAAGTTCCTGATGTGCTGCTGCCTTTTTTCAGAGATGCCCTGCCCAGCTAGGGGGTAGCCTAGTCATAGTCTGCCAGCAGAGGTGTTCCTTAGCTGCGATGGGCTCTGCCCAGCTGCTCTGTGAACTTACTTGTGGTTTTGTTTATAGAGGTGTAGTTAGAGCGGCCTCGGTAGTGACGGTATGCCTCAGTAATGGTGGACTGCCTCTGTAATGGTGGACTGCCTCAGTAATGGCAGATTGCCTCGGTAATGGCAGACTGCCTCGGTAATGGTGGACTGCCTCGGTAATGGCGGACTGCCTCAGTAGTGATGGACAGCCTTGGTAATGGTGGACGCCCTTCCCCCCACATAGCTGGACTGTCCCGGGTCCGGCTGAGCTTGCTGCAAAACTCTCAATCCAGAGCATTTCAGACTGCTGGTCTTAGTGGAGGTGGGACCTGCCGAGCCAGATCACTTGGCTCCCTGTTTCTGCCCCCTTTTTTTCAGTTGAATGGGCAGCTCTGTCTCCCAGGCATTCCAGGCACCAGTTGAAATGGCCACCCAGATTTGTGTGGAGACCCCCTGAACTGGCTGAAACAGCTGTGCTGGAAACTCGTGGCGCTTTTCAGCCTGGGAATCTCCTGGTCTGTGGGCAGTAATAACTTGTTTGGAAATGCAGTGATCACTCACCCTCTGCGCTGTTCTCACTAGGGACTGCACTCCAGAGCTGTTCCTATTCAGCCATCTTGGATCCCTCCTGTCCTCACCATTTTTCTAAAACTGTTCTAAAATAAAAAGTTTATTTAAACATTTATTTTTTAAAAAACAGTTGAGTACCAAGAGTGTTGTATGCTCAGCTTAGCACACCTTTTTCCTGGTTTGGTTTGTGGGCTTGAATATATATTGAACTATCTAACCCTGGTTGCCTGAGCTTCGCCATGGGCAATGACGTAGGTTAACAGACAAAAAGCCCAGGTTAAGGTTATGCCCAATGGTCATAAAAGAGCCCGGCATCCAGATTGCACTCCTTGGTACAGAGAAAAAAGCCAAGGAATAGGATAGGCAGGGGGTGGCAAACTACTGTCCATGGCCCAACTCTGGCCAGCTGTCTGTTTTTATAAATAAAGTTTTATTGGAACACAGTCACACCCATTCATTTACTATCATCTATGGCTACATTTGCACGACAATGGCAGGGTTGAGTAGTTGCCCCAGAGATCATGTGGCCCACAAAATATTTATTATCTGGCACTTTACAGAAAAAGCTCGTCAACCTCCAGGACTGTGGATACAAATTCTGCCATCATCCCATCCCTTAGCAAGAAGGGAGAGGAATTCCCATCAAGGCACAAGTTGGTCTTTTTTTTTTTTTTTTTTTTTTGAGACAGATTTTCCCTTGTCACCTAGGCTGAGTGCAATGGTGCTATCTTGGCTCACTGCAACCTCTGCCTCCTGAGTTCAAGTGATTCTCCTGCCTCAGCCTTCTAAGTAGCTGGGATTACAGGCATGAGCCAACACACTCAGCACATTTTTGTATTTTTAGTAGAGACAGAGTTTCACCCTGGTGGCCAGGCTGGTCTTGAACTCCTGACCTGAGGTGATCCACCTGCCTCAGCCTCCCAGAGTGCTAGGATTACAGGTGTGAGCCACCACTCCTGACCACAAGTTGGTCTTTTAACAACAGAGCACAGAGCTGGACAAAGCCCAAGGCTCTCTTCTTTGGGACTGAGGTGGGTCATTAATATTGAACATTTACAACCTACCTGCTCCAGCTGATTTGGTTTAATTTCTGCTGTCTCTTGTAGCAAGGCTCCGGCATGGAGTGGTCGGGTCTGTGTGTCTGCCTCAGCTTTCTGAGGCCTCAGAGCATATTGATTCTGCAAAATGTACATTTCTTTGAGAATAGTGTCTCTTGACATGACAGGAGATCACCCGTTGCTTGTTTTCTGTCCCTTTCACTCCCTCTGAACATGATAAAGTCATGATCTAGCATTACTGAGGGACCTTAGCATCTCTTGGAAAATAGGACTTTTAATCTCTCTCAAGCCAGTGAGGCCAAGTGGAAAATTTTTACCAGCTTTGGAGCCAGACAGATTGGAGTGCAAGTTCTGTCCGTTATTGATTGGACTGTTTGACACTGGGAGAGCTGCCTGGTGTCTATGAGACTTAGGCTGTTGGGCAGGAAAATGGGGATGGTCCCAGCATTATGGGATGGTTGTGAGAATTCAGTGCAATGATGCAGTGCTTGCTCCCAGAACAGCTGGTCTGGGGCTTAGTTCATGGGACTGTTCCTTTGCAGAGGCAGCGTGGACATTCTACTGGTATCCGTTGATGTGGCTGTGCCTGTTTGCTCACACTGTCTGTTCTGCGTGGTCAGTGCTCCTGCCTGTCAAGAGTTTAATGTTTTGAAAATTATCCCTGCCTAGAGATGAATTCCCCCTTCCCCTGAGGTCTATACTGACATAGCTGCTTTTGGAGCCTCACCTGCTGAGAGCTCACAGCTGCCCTTCTCTCGAGAATCACCCTCAGAGGCTGGGTGTGGTGCCTCATGCCTATAATCCCAGCACTTTGGGAGGCCGAGGCGGGTGGATCTTGAAGTCAGGAGTTAAAGACCAACCTGGCCAATGTGACGAAATTCCATCTCTACTAAAAATACAAAAATTTAGCTGGGCATGGTGGTGCATGCCTGTAATCCCAGCTACTCGGGAGGCTAAGGCAGGAGAATCACTTGAACCCAGGAGGCGGAGGTTGTAGTGAGCTGAGATTGTGCCATTGTACTCCAGCCTGGGTGACAAAAGCAAAACACCATCTCAAAAAAAAAAAAAAAAAAAAGAATCACCCTCAGATGGGAGCCACCTTGACTGGGAGGGGATGCCATGCCCAGTAATGGTAGTGATTAACTGATACAGCAACATGAACGGCTGGCCTTTGCCCCATGGTGGGGACCATCCTAGGGTGTGCTCTCTGCTGCTCGTGGGATAGATCAAGGCGGGACTTTAAGGGACCACATTCTCACTCTGCTCTGTCCCCTTCTGCATCCTGTAGCCCTTACCTCCCTTCTCCTGAAACCTCCTTTCAAAAAAAGAAAGAAAGAAAACCCACATTCATCCATCCAAGTCCCTGTCTCCAGCTCTGCCTCTGGGAAGGCTGGCAGAAGGCCACCAGTCTCAGCTGTTACAAATACAGATCTTTCTGCAATTTCCAGGACTGAGGTCAATCTCTGGGGACCCAGTGAGGAGGTATCTGAGGGGCCATGGAGCTGGCTTGATGGTGTCTACAGGTAGGCAGGGACCTGCTGGGGATGTGACTCTTTTTTTTTTTTTTAAATCAAATATCTTTATTATCCCCTGACACATGCAAAAAAATGAGATCAGACTGCAGGGTTCCTCCATGCCACTCTGTGGCCCCATTGTTTGCTGTGCTATCAGCAGAAGTTGAGTTTGCAAGGAACATACACATGTATGTGATGTGTGAATGCATCTATCTGTGTACATGTGCGTTTGTATATGTGTGAGTGTGTGTGTGCTGAGGCTGTGAGCTCCAGTTCCGGCCCAGTGCCCCTGCTTGGGCTGGCTCTGCCTCCTGCTGCGCTGGGTCCCTCAGGCAGTGACTACCTGGTACATAGAGAAGGCATCAGGATGCCTTATTCATTGGAACTGTAGACTCTATTCACCATATTGGGCCTTTTGGACTCTTGGGTATGACTTGGCCTCTGCTGGCTTTAAGGGACTGCCAGAGATGCCATCTGCTCTGGGAAATGTTCCCCACCTGGGCAAAGCCCACTGACCACTGCCCACTTGTCTGGGACTTCTCTGTCCAGGAAAACAGCCCAGCCTGACTTGAGAGATGGGCATGGAGCCATACTTTGGGAAAGACTGGTTGGGGGTCAACTTAATTTCTGGACCTGGTTCTGCTATTAAGTTGTGGGGGACACTGAGTCAGTTACTTCCCATTGCCTCCATCCTAAGCCTTCCTAGGGGAGAGCTAGCCTCCTCCTAGGGTTGCCCAGGCTGCCTGGGTGATGGGTTGGGAGAATGACGTTAATATTTAGAGCAGTGTTATATTAGTCAGCACTCCAGTTTGCAAAAATTAGAAAACCAGCTCAAAGTAGCGATAAAAGAATAACTCAGCTGAATTACGTGTAGAGTGGTTTGATTGAGCAATGAATGATTCGCAAATTGGGCAGCCCCCGAATCACAGCAGATTCACAGAGATTCGCAGCCACGTGGTGGAAGAATATTTATAGACAAAAAAAAAAAAAAAAGGAAATGACGTACAGAAATCAGAAGTGAGGTACAGAGCAGCTGGATTGTTACAAATTGGCATTTGCCTTATTGGAACACTCAGCAGTGTATGAGTGGTTGAAGTACAGCCACTGGGATTGGCCAAGACTCAGCTATTGTTACAGGCACATACTCCTAAGTTAAATGTTTAATTTGTCTACCTATTAAGCTAGGTTGCGATTTGTCCGCAAGGACTCAACTATAGAAGTACGAAGTCCTTCTCAGGCCATATTTAGTTCACTGTAATAATCACTTAGGCAATTGTCTCTCAGAACCCAGGGCAGGGCAGGGCAGGAAGGCAACTGGGCTTCAGGAAACTTGAATTCATTGACTATCTCTTCTTCATCTTAGATGCAGTGCTAAGGGCTTTATAGTAACTTTCGCATTTGATTCTCAAAATAAACTGATGAGGAAGAGTCTGAGAGTAGTTAGGCAGCTTCTCAAGGTCACACAGATAGTAAATGTCATCCCTGGGACTTGAACTTAAGTCTTTCTGACTCTCACGTCTGTGCAACACATCATCTCAGTCACTGTTCCAGTGTATACGTGGATTAGGGTTGGCTAAACTGCTGTAACAAATAGACCCAACTCAAATGGTGCACGTACGTACCATAGGGGTTTATTTCTTACTCATGATGTAGTTCAGGGTGGTCCTAGGTAAATAAGAATGGGTAGCTCTGCATTTTTTTTTGTTTTGTTTTGCTTTTTGAGACAGGGTCTCACTCTGTTGCCAGGCTAGAGTGCAGTGGCGTGATCTCAGCTCACTGCAACTGTTCAAGCGATTCTCCTGCCTCAGCCTCCCAAGTAGCTGGGACTACAGGCACATGCCACCACGCCCAGCTAATTTTTTTGTATTTTTAGTAGAGATGGGGTTTCACCATGTTGGCCAGGATGATCTCAATCTCTTGACCTTGTGATCCACCCGCCTCGGCCTCCCAAAGTGCTGGAATTACAGGTGTGAGCCATCACGCTCGGCCAGCCTGCATTTTTTATAGTCATTTGGGTCTCTGCTTAGGCTTCTAGGGTCTCTGCTACCTTCCCTATGTGGCATCCAACGCCACCTTGAAGACAGAGGTTGGTGGAGCACATGTGGTAGGATTTTATGGGCCAGACAGGAACATTGCATCTGATTTCTTTCTGTTGACTTGAACCCAGTCCTGTGCTTCCCCTACTTACAAGGACTCCTAAAATGTCTGGCCAAGCTGTGTGTCCAGGAAAAGGGAAGGACCACATTTGAGAGGCAGCCCGCAGTCTCCGCCACACATAATAATAAGTATTTCCATGATTCTGTGCTCTCTTGTCCTTGTTTGTAAGTGGTTTTCTTACTTGGAACCATAATATATATTCTGGTTTTCATGGAACTTCTTTCATTTATCATAATCCTTTTCCTGTGTGGCTCCAGTGAGTTTTCATAATGATCATGGTTACAGGCCGTGTACACCAACCGTCAGACAGTTCACCTGCTCTAGTTTTTTCTTTTCAGATAATAAAACAATAAACACCTTTATGCAAAAACTCTTTGCTACTCTTGAATTATTTCTTTAAATTCTCAGGAGTGGGAATGCCAAGTCTAATGAGTGAACATTTTTACAGCTTTTGACACTTCATACCTTATTGCTTTTCAAAGAGTTTGTATCCAACGACAAAGATACTCACAGTGTTACCAGCATTGGGTGCTATCATTTTAAGTATAATTTAGTTGTAAAATGGTTCCTTCATTTATTATGATAGCTTTTTTCAGGATTTCAATCCTTTAGGGTAGGAAGTGTTTATATGTGTATATCCGGCTAGGTCATATCAACTGCAATTTAGCCTTCTCTTTTGACTTTACCGGGGAGGACAAAATCATTTATTCACTCAACAAAAATGTAGGGAGTACCTGTTATGTGCCAGGCAGTGGTCTAGGCCTGGGGAGATAGTGAATACCGAAAGAAAAAGTTCTGGCCGGGCGCAGTGGCCCATACCTATAATCCCAACACTTTGGGAGGCTGAGGCGGGTGGATCACTTGAGGTCAGGAGTTTGAGACCAGCCTGGTCAACATGGCAAAACCCCGTCTCTACTAAAAATATAAAAATTAGCCAGGTGTGGTGGCTCACCCCTGTAGTCCCAGGTCCTCAGGAGGCTGAGACAGGAGAATCACTTGAACCCAAGAGAGAGAGGTTGCAGTGAGTCGAGATTGCGCCACCACACTCCGGCCTGGGTGACAGAGTAAGACCCTGTATCAAAAAAAAAAAAAAAAACCAAACAAAAAAAGTCTTCACTGTCACGGGATCTTTTGTTCTAGTGGAAAACACACGTTGCTGAAGTAAACACACAAATATATGGGGCCATCCTAGTGACAAGTGCCATGAAGAAAATAGAACTGGGTGATAGGACTGTGACTGGGGAGCTTTTCTCGTTTGAGGATGGCTCTTGATACTGAAAATTCACTTCAGAGACATTTCATCTCTTTTCAGAGATGTGTACTTTCAGAGCTCATGGCTCCATCTTGCTTTTTTGCTATTGTTGTTGACGAGACAGGGCCTCACTGTGTCACCCAAGCTGGAGTGCAGTGGCCCGATCCTGGCTCACTGCAGCCTCGACCTCCTGTGCTCAATTGATCCTTCCACTTCAGCCTCCCAAGGCGCGAGCCAGTTCCAGCAACCACTAGCCAGAGGGATATGGGCAGGTGATCCTCCCACCTCAGCTTCCCAATAAATGATTTTGTCATCCCCAGTAAAGACAAAAGAGGAAGCTAAATTGTAGTTGATATGACAGCCAGATATACACATATAAACACTTCCTATGCTACAGGGTAGGACTAGAGACACATGCTACCATGCCCAGCTAATTTATTTATTTATTGGTAGAGATAGGGTCTTGCTATGTTGTCCAGGCTATCATACTTTTTACAGGGCCTTTCTTTGACTTTTGAATATCTTGATTCTGATCTATTAGGTGCTTGTTTTATGGTTAACTCAGTTCAGCTTTATTCCCCAGTTTTTGGTGGTGGCGGAATCTTTCTCCTCAAGAGGTTTCCTGCCCTTTCAGAGCCTGGTCTTTTGTTTAATGCTGCATGCTCAATCCCCAGCACATTGCTAGCTACATAAAGGTGGAGTGAATAAACTAAGATCCTCCACTCACCTGTGAATTCCTTGATAGCAGCCTTTGGGCTCAGCGACCATTGTATTCTAGCCTGCCTGGTACAAGTGCCCGGCGCATACTAGGTGCTCATTAAATGTAAGCCGAACTATTTGAAGTGTATTCACATTTACACTTGACATCATTCCTTAATCTACTGCTGTTGAAGTATGGTTTGAAGGCTAGCAGCCGGAACCAGCTATATTATGCATGGGGCTTGCTGCAAAATAAAAATGTAGGGTCTTAGGTTTAAAAAATATTAAGGGCGGAGCATGGTAGCATGCGCCTGCAATCCCAGCTACTCAGGAGGCTGGGGCATGGAGATTGCTTGAGTCTAGGAGTTTGAGTCTAGCCTGGGCAACATAGTGAGATCCTGTCTCAAAAAAATTTTTTTTTAAGTAAAATTACTAAGAATGTGAAAATAGTACAGGGGCAGTGGCTCATGCTTGCAATCCCAGCACTCGGGAGGGTGAAGTGGGTGAATTGCTTGAAGTCAGGGGTTTGAGACCAGCCTGGCTAACATAGTGAAACCCTGTCTCTACTAAAAATCCAAAATTAGCTGGGCATGATGGTGGGCGCCTGTAATCCCAGGTACTCAGGAGGCTGAGGTGGGAGGATCACTTGAGTCCAGGGAGGTTGAGTCTGCAATGAGCTATGATTATGCCATTGCACTCCAACCTGGGTGACAGAGCAAGAACTTGTCTCATAAAAACAGAAACAAATTATTAAGAATGACCATAATGACAGCAGAGCATTAAACCAAGCACGGGTCCCTTCTGCATGTTGTATGCCCAGGAAGCTGGCTCCACTTTGAGAGATGGGCAGATCTCAGGGCTAGCCTGATACCTATGCAGTGAGGATCTGGGCTGGGACCCAGGACACTTCATCGTGATTCTTATGCCCAAGAGCTTTTGAGGGCTGTCATCATCTTTCAGCCTGGGGGATGTCCTGAAGCCCTGTTAGAGAGAGAATCCTGCCTGCGATCCAGATCAGCATTTATCATGTGATAGTCTCACTTTTGCTGAGTGGCTTTGACAAAAGGAGCCACTGCTGAAGTGGGTCTGGGCCCAGGCACTTCATCTGCTCCCCGTGTCCGATCCGGCGGCTTGCTCATTCTTCAAGTGCCTTCCTCCAGAGACGAATCCATCCATCGTCCTGGACGCACAGCAATGACTTCTCTTTAACAGGCGGTTGGCTGTTTGAATCCCAACATGGTCTGGTGATGGGAGACACCTGGGAGGAAGATCCTCTGTAAGAGGTGTGGTGAGCTCCCCATCACAGAACTGTCCAAGTTGAGGCTGGATGATCACTTGGCAGGGATGCTTCAGGAGGAGTCCAGCATTCAACGTGGAGCCAGACTATAGGATTTTGAAGGCCCTGCTCAGTATTCATGCATGTCTCTGCCTTCCTCTTTGTGGTACTGGCATCTCCTTTCCCCTGCCCAATGCCTGTTGGTCACCATAATCTATGCATGGCTGAGGAATAGGGATGAATAATACCCCTCACAGTAGAATGTAAAGACTATAGTCCTGGAATCATACCCCACTGCACTGAATGATCCCAGGTGTGCTCTCTGTGGTCCTGTGATCTTGGGCATGTGCAGCAGACACTACTGTTGTCTTGTCCATATCCCTCTGGCGAGTGGTGTGCTGGAATTGGCTTGTACCAGCCCACAAGAGCCAATTGTTGAATTTTTGGGAATTTTGCAAGCCAGCTGGCATACATTGGCAGCTTGAAATTGACTGTCGTGGGAATATTTACACCAGAGGAATCAGCTAATTGTTCAGCCTGGGCTTCGGTTCCTTGTAACTGTGTTGAATTTTCCTTGGTGTCCTCTGCACAGTCATGTGATCTTGGGCATGTGTGACAAAGGCTTTCGTTGTCCTGCTCATATCCCGAAACCCAGTCCTTCAGTTACAAGGGAGTGACACACACGTGGGACACTTGTAAGCAAACCCAGAACTTAGTGACTCACAGAAGGGAGGGAGGAGCTGTACAGACCAGTGCCTTGTGGCAGGAACTAGCGACTCAGTGACATGACACCAAGATGCTTTCTGTCTCTGTTCATCTGTCTCCTCTTCTGGTGCCAGCATCTCTTGGTGACTTGGCTTTATTCTGTCCCAGTATAGAAGAGCTACTCTGCAGAAGAGGAGGGAACTTGGAATAAGAAAGAAAAAAACCCTTTGTTGCACTGAAGTCACTGATGCTTGAAGATTTAGTTGACACCGCAGCATAGTCATCCCATTCTGACTAATATAGAGCTTTCCTATCTAGAGTATTATGTATAATCCTCTTAACTACCTTACAAGGGAGGTGTTAGTATTTTTACTTATCAAGTAAAAAATACTGGTCAGGCGCAGTGGCTCATGCCTGTAATCCCAGCACTTTGGGAGGCCGAAGTGAGCAGATCACCTAAGATCAGGAGTTCAAGACTAGCCTGGGAAACATGGCAAAAAAAACCAACCCTGTTTCTATTAAAAATATAAAAATTGGCCAGGCATGGTGGTGCTGCCTGTAATCCCAGCTACTCAGGAGGCTGATGCAGGAGAATCGCTTGAACCTGGGAGATGGAGGGTGTAGTGAGCCGAGATTGCACCACTGCACTCCAGCCTGGGTGACAGAGCGAAACCCTGTCTCAGAAAACCCCCCCAAAACAAAATGGAAACTGAGGTTCACAGAAGTTGAATAACTTTCCCAAGATCAGCCATCTAGCAAGTGGCAAAGCCAGGATTCAAACCCAATTCTGATGGATTGTGAAGCCTGCTTTCTTGCCCCACCACCCTGGGGTTCCTGGAAGGTAAATTAGGATTGAGGGGTGGAGGAAAATGTCAGTGGAACTGACAGACAGAATGAAGTGAAAGCAAATGTAAATTTAGCCCATCTCGTGCCAAAACTGCAGCTGTGAAATATAACGGATTACACAACGAGTCCTGAGTCCTGTGCTTTTTTCAGGCAATATTTTCAGACAAGCCATTCTGGAGCGTTTGCTAAACACTCTGGATGTGTCTTCAAAGACCTCGTTCATATTTCATCCAGGCAGGCAGAGCGGGATGATAATGCATGCTAATGCCCCTTCGTGGGAGTCTGGGAGGTCGGTTCCCTTTAGTTCCTTATTAAAGCTGCATGCACACTTCTGAGGGAGCAACATTCAGCATCTGGACCAGATGTCAAAGGGCCACAGCTGGGAGGGTCGCTCTGCATCTTTGGCCAACTGGCTTTTTCCCAGGGAGGCTTCCTGGCAAACTTCCCTTGCTATGAGGTGAAATAAATGCTGGTGTCCTAGCATGCATTCTTTCTCATGAGAACTGCTTTCACTCCCTCTTCCATCCCTGCCATGTTGACCCCTAGTAGGGTCCTGCCTCTACTTACCATGGAATGATTTTAACCCCAAAGCCCTGAAGCCCTAGCACCCTGTCCCCCGGCCATAGGTGCCTGGCTCAGATATTGGCACATGACCCAAGCTGGGCCAGATTTTGAACTGGGAATTGGAGAGACTGTATGTGGGTCCTTGTCTGTGGTGGAGACTGCACAACATGAGGCTGGGGGCTGGGGGGACCCACATGTCTTACAAATAGGCGGGAAGCTTGTCTGCTGTGAGAAGGGAAAAGTTGGCAGGGGCAGAGATGGAGTCCAGTTGAAATTCAAAAGCTTGGTTTCAGCTACACTTTACATTCCTGCTCTTCCAGTTACCTGTTCTTTGATTATTGTCTAATGGTGATAGGTGCAGACTCTGGGCCAGACAAAAATTCTGGATTCAAATCGCTCATTGACTAGGTGTGTGACATCTGTTTTTGTCTTCTATGAAATGGGATAGCCAGGCACAGTGGCTCATGCCTGTAATCCCAGCACTTGGGGAGGCCAAGGTGGGAGGATTGCTTGAGCCCAGGACTTCAAGACTAGCCTGGGCAACATAGTGAAACATCATCTCTACAAAAAATTAGCCATATGTGGTGGTTTGTACCTGTGGTCCCAGCTACTCTGCAGGCTGAGGTAGGAGGATTGCTTGAGCCTAGGAGGTTGAGGCTGTAGTGAGCTGTGATCACCTCACTGTAGCCTGGGTGACTGAGCAAGGCTGTGTCTCAAAAAAATGCATAAATAAATAAAATGCAATGAATAAGAATACCCAGCTCAAGGGGTGCTTGTGAAGATTAAATGAGATAAATGCAAAGTGTTGGAATAGTACCTAGAAGGGATTAAATGCTTCATAAATGTTTCTAACAACAACAACAACAACAAGTTATTCTATCCAATAATACTATTAAAAATAATTAAAGATCCTTTAGTATCCTTCCAATCAGTTGAGCTTCTATCACTTTCAACAGAAAGCATTGAGAGAGAAGTTGAGGGCTGATACTCAAATCACCTCCATCATTGATTGGGTGCAGGGTCTGACTGTCAAATATACACCACCAATGACCTAAGGGTTGACAGCTTCCCTCTGGTCAGGAAGTGAGGACTCATAGGGCCTTGGAAGCAGGAAGAGATGGGGCGTCTGCTTTACCTCTGGGAGGGAGACAAGGCGCCTTCCTGTGAGTTGAGAAGGTGGGGGCTGGGAGCTTTGGCATAGGCGGAACCAGAGATTGAGAAAAGGAAGCCTCCCTGCAGGGCTGAACAGGATAAAATAAGCAAAATGGTGGGTGTAGGTGAGGAGTGAAGCTAGAACTCCTGGGCCTATGCTCATGCTGTTCCGTAGAACTCTAGTTTTATTATGGCTGGAGGCATCTACTCAACTTTTAACAGCTGGAGTCCCCAGAAGCCACCATATGGCCCCACCAGGAGGAGAGCAGAATCAGGAGTTGGAGAAGTTGATCTCAAAGTATTGTTTGGGCTCCTGAATTCTAGTGTACTTGAAGCCAGTTCTGCTCCTGGACTCTTCAGATATGTGAACAAATGAATTCACTATTTGCTTAAATGAGTCCAGTTGGTCTTCTTGTCACTTTGCAACAGAAAGAGACCTGGCCAATACCACCTCCAAAATAATCAGGGAAGAGCCAGGCGCCAGCTATATTTAAACATCTGAGACAATCTGTTTGATGCTTAAAAGGAAAAGATCCCACTGCTATGGCATCTGAGGACATGACACCCTGGAGAATCATTCTGGACCAAGGAAGAAGATGGATTGCCAAGCTGCAGTCAGCAACCTCAATCCAGAGGCAGGGCTGGGGCCCAGGTGGGAAGGAAGGGACACGTACCACCGGCTGACAGGAATGGCAGAGACATAAATCAAGGCTCTAGGATGGGTACATGTGTTTCTTTGGAGGAAGAAGTGCCACACAGTTGAGAAGGGCTCAGCCTGAGTCTGACAGACCCTAATTGTTCAGGAGTGCTTTGCCTTATGCAGTGAGTTTCTTGTTGGAAAGATTATGGAAAAAAGAAGTTAAGAAAACCAGTTTTAGGCCAGGTGCAGTGGCTCACACCTGTAATCCCAGCACGTTGGGAGGCCATGGCAGGTGGATCACCTGAGGTCAGGAGTTCGAGACCATCCTGGCCAACATGGTGATACCCCGTCTCTGCTAAAAATACAAAAAATTGTCCAGGGATGGTGGTGGATGCCTGTAGTCACAGCTGCTCGGGAGGCTGAGGCAGGAGGATCACTTGATCCCATGAGGCAGAAGTTGCCGTGAGTCGAGATCACAGTAAGAGAAAGACCTGCCCTCAAGATACAATCATCTCCCACTGGCTCTCTTCCACAACACATGGGAATGATGGGAGCTACAGGATGAGATTTGGGTGGGGACACAGAGCCAAACCATATCACTCTTCTTGTATAGATGAGGGAACAGGCACAAAGGGACCAGCCCAAGATCACACGGCTGGTGGATGGGAGAACTTTAACCTGAACCCTGGTCAGATTAATTCACTTTCCATTATTTACAATGGGCATTTGACAAGTGTTGAACTGAATGGGGTGGCAGCGCTCTCTGAAGAATACCTTATCCAGGGGTCTACATAGAGGAAGAAGGACTTGGAGAGGAATGGGCATTTCCTGGCTTCTAGTAGAAATAAATCCAGCAATATGCCTTGAAGTTGATGATGAAAGGACTTTTTCTGCAGATATCCTCAAACCTTGAGAATGCCCAGGGAGCTGTCCAGCGTTCTGACGGAGCACGCAGCCAGGGCTGTCTGGCTACTTGGTGGAGACTTGTTTATTACCCTGGTGTATCCTTCACTGTCCCTACGATACTGTAGGAACTCAACAATGTGTGCAAAATGCAACTCCAAAAGAATCAGACTTTCCTTGAGAAATGCTTCTTTGAGATACTTAGGTGGATGAAGTTTGGTTCTGGGGATTACAATTTTTAGAAAAATTCATGGGTAAGACTCTATAGGAATTTGCTATTTCTTTCTGAATTTGGCCTTCAGATGGGGCTGTGTTTGACCTGTACATTATTTTAAGTAAATTTAAGTTAAGAGCAAATGTTTAAAAATTAGAAGCATTTACATTAAAAATCCTGATTTCAAGCTCCTCTTAAAAATCATGAGAAGGGCAAAGTGGGCCCACATTCCTACAGGACAACAAGCAGCTGAAAATGAGAAGCAGCCTCCCTCTGTAGACACAACTTGGGCTTTCTGGTTCACCACAGTCCCCACTTACGCCCTACTGTGTTATGCTGAGGTGGCTTCTCTCATTTTTGTTGTTCACTGGGCATGACAGACATTTGAGTTTGGAATTCTTATTTCAGGGTCTACTCTAAAAGATCAGCCATAATAATCTTTATTATTAGACTTTAAGTTCTGGGATTCATGTGCAGAACATGCAGGTTTGTTACATAGGTATGCATGTGCCATGGTGGTTTGCTGCATCCATCAACCCGTCATCTACATTAGGTATTTCTCCTAATGCTATCCCTACCCTTGCCCCCTACCCCTTGACAGGCCCCAGTGCATGATGTTCCCCTCCTTGTGTCCATGTGTTCTCATTGTTTAAATCCCACTTATGAGTGAGAACATGTGGTGTTTGGTTTTCTGTTCCTGTGTTAGTTTGCTGAGAATGATGATTTCCAGGTTCGTCCATGTCCCTGCAAAGGACATGATTTCATCCTGCTTTATGGCTGCATAGTATTCCATGGTGTATATGCACCACACTTTCTTTATCCAGTCTGTCATTGATGGGCATTTGGGTTGGTTCCAAGTCTTGCTATTGTGAATAGTGCTGCAAAAAACATACATGTGCATGTGTCTTTATAGTAGAATGTTTTATAATCCTTTGTGGGATATGCCCAGTAATGAGACTGCTGGGTCAAATAGTATTTCTGGTTCTACATCCTTGAGGACTCACCACACTGTCTTCCACAATGGTTGAACTAATTTATACTCCCATCAACAGTGTAAAAGCGTTCCTATTTCTCCACATCTTCTCCAGCATCTGTTGTTTCCTGACTTTTTAATGATTTCCATTCTAACTGGCGTGAGATGGTATCTCATTGTGGTTTTGATTTGCATTTCTCTAATGCCCAGTGATGATGAGCTTTTTTCATATGTTCGTTGGCCACATAAGTGTCTTCTTTTGAGATGTGTCTGTTCATATCCTTTGCCCACTTTTTGATGGGGTTATTTGTTTTTTTTTTCCTGTAAATTTGTTTAAGTTCTTTGTAGATTCTAGATATTAGCCCTTTGTCAAATGGATAGACCACAAAAATTTTCTCCCATTCTATAGGCTGCCTGTTCACTCTGATGATTTCCTTTGCTGTGCAGAAGCTCTTTAGTTTAATTAGATCCCATTTGTCATTTTTGGCTTTTGTTGCAATTGCTTTTGGTGTTTTAATCATGAAGTCTTTGCCCATGCCTGTGTCCTGAAGGAATACCATTCCTTCAGGTTTTCTTCTAGGGTTTTTAAGGTTTTATGGTTTTAGGTCTTATGTTTAAGTCTTTAATCCAACTTGAGTTAAATTTTGTATCAGGTGTAAGGAAGAGGTCCAGTTTCAGTTTTCTGCATATGGCTAGGCAGTTTTCCCAACACCATTTTGTTTTTTTATTCCAGCTTTTTACCTAAACATTCAATAGTTTCCACTAACTTTTTGGAAATGAGGCAACTGAGTCTAAGTGGGTTAAATCACTTACCTGGGATCACATGGCAGGACAGTTCTGGTTCTACAAAATTAATTGTCTTTCTCTTTGTGGACCACGTGAACATCTTCTATGGCCCTTTTTGACTTGTCCACCAGAGAACTCAGGGCCATGTTTTCAGATCCAGTTTAGTAACTGGCTTTCTGTCCTATATATCTTTATTCTACCTTTCGTCCTACTCTGTTCTTCTGCTTTTGCCTCTTATTCTAGATTATCTTTCTGTAGTTCCAATTTTAAATTTATGTTCTATAATTTTGTTATATATATTTCTTGGCATCTACTGTAAGTGGGCAGTAGTGAATGAATAAACAAAATGTGATGAATTTTAGAGGACTAAGAAGGGTCTGAGTCACACCAAATTTCATGCTGGATAATTTGTCATCTACCCAGACTGTGGTTCTGTACTCACCAGTAAATAGGTTTTTTTGTTTTTCATTTTTTAGCTTTTTGAAAACCATGCATTTTGCTTTCATGGTATCAAAGTGGTTCAGGCTTATGGCTTCCAGCCTGCAGTGGCCATGAGGGGTCAGTCTCCTGTCAGGAGGGGTTTGGTAGATTCTGTTCTCAGATAGGCAGCAAGAGTGGAGGCGGGGTAGGAGCAACCTCACTACCTGCCTGGTGTCTGGGTCTTGCTTAGAGAAATAATTCCAGGCTCTGCTGATTTCGGCTCTGTCTCTCATGGTTCCATTGATTCCTGCCGAGATCTAGAGATAAAATTTCCAGCTAGGAGTTTCTGGCTCATTTGATTTTCAACATGTTTTGAATATTCTACCCCTTACCCCTCCGCCCCCACTCACTATACCAGTCTATAGTCTTTTTTTTTCTTTTTGAAAAAAACAGTTCTAAAGCGAAATAAAAAAAATTCAAAACAGAAGGGCCATTTTTATTTACTTTGGCTGTTTCAGGTAGGGAAGGGAGCTTACAGTTTTTCTGAAGTCTTATTCTATACCAGCCAATGTGGCACATGCTTAGCTTAAAAGCTTACTTTTCTTTGATTTCAGAAAAACTTGGAAATAAATTATCAGACCCTGCATGCTCTGACCCTGGCTGTCTTTTTAACTAAATCTCCCCTTCTTTGCTTCTTCCAGTGAATTGGCCTCCCTTCACCTCCCAGCACAAGCTTTGCACATGTTGCCCTCTGTCCTGTAAAAGTTCGTCCCTTCCCAGTCTCTGCATGGCTCCCTCCTTCACACCCACAGGTCTCCACTGAAATGTCCTTTAGCCCTTCTCAGATGCCTCAAGCTAAAGTAGATGATTTGGGGCTGGGTGCAGTGGCTCACGCCTGTAATCCCAACACTTTGGGAGGCCGAGGCAGGCGGATCACCAGAGGTCAGGAGCTAGCATGGTCAACATGGTAAAACCCCATCTCTACTAAAAATGCAAAAATTAGCCAGGCATGATGGTGGGTGCCTGCAATCCCAGCTACGTGGGAAGCTGAGGCAGAAGAATCACTTGAACCTGGGAGGCGGAGGTAGCAGTGAGCCAAGATCATGCTACTGCACTCCAGCCTATGTGACAGAGGGAGACTCCATCTTGAAATAAATAAATAAATAAATAAAATAAGATAGACGATTCAACACTTTTTATGCCTTTTATGTTTTATTTCTAATAAATGTGTTTCTTTCACTTACCGTAAGTATATTCCTTCCATTCTAAGTTCCATTAAGGTGGAATCACGTGTCTTGCTTCCTGTTGTATCCCTAAGTACCTAGCACATAGTAGGTGGCAATAAAAATTGATTGAATGAATGACCACTGAATCCGATGATTTGAGTGTTATAATTGTTGTAATTGATATTTCTTTCTTTTTTTTTTTTTTTTCGAGACGGAGTCTTGCTCTGTTGCCCAGGCTGGAATGAAGTGGCCCGATCTTGGCTCACTGCAACCTCCACCTCCTGGGTTCAAGCAATTTTCCTGCCTCAGCCTCCTGAGTAGCTGGGACTACAGGCATGTGCCACCATGCCCAGCTTTTTAAAATTTATTTTATTATTTTATTATTTTTAGTAGAGATTGGGTTTCACCATGTTGGCCATGCTGGTCTCAAACTCCTGCCCTCAGGCGATCTACCATCCTCAGCCTCTGAAAGTGGTGGGATTCCGGTCTTCAGCCACTACGCCTGGCCTGTTGTAATTGTTAATTCTAATAGTTACTACTTATTAGGTGCTGACTGTATGCCAGGCACTGTGCCAATTTTTTTTTTTCTAGAGATTGGGTCTTGTTCTGTCACCATGGCTGGAGTTCAGTGGCATGATCATAGCTCACTGCAGCTTTCAACTTCTGGGCTTAATCCTCCTGCTTGAGCTTCCCAAGTAGCTGGGATTACAGGCATGTACCATCACACCCAGCTAATTTTGAAAAATGGCTGATTTTTTTTTCAGAGATGGAAAAAAAACACAGCTACTACTTATTAGGTGCTGACTGTATGCCAGGCACTGTGCTCATTTATTTATTTATTTGTTTCAGAGATGGGGTCTTATTCTGTCACCATGGCTAGAGTTCAGTGGCATGATCATAGCTCACTACAGCTTTGAACTCCAGGGCTTAAGCAATTCTCCTGCCTCAGTTTCCCACGTAGCTGGGATTACATGCATGTGCGATCACACCCAGCTAATTAAAAATAATTTTTTTTTGTAGAGATAAGGGTCTTGCTATGTTGCCCAGGCTAGCCTCAAACTCCTGGCCTCAAGTGATCCTCCTGCCTCTGCCTCGCGATGTGCTGCTGTTACCACTGCACCTGGCCCTATGTTGACGTTTTACATACAGCATCTCATTTAATCCCCACCAGGATCCTGTGGGGGTGAACTGGATTATCCCCGACTCATTGGAAGAGCTTAAGGATACCCAACCAGTTGGTGATCAAGTTGGGATTTGAACTCAGGCATTCTAATGCGAAAGCTGTGCGCCTTCCACTCTCCCACTGTGCTCCTCCAGGGGAGGTGTCCCTGCAGTGCTGTGACCTGTCATCGAACATGTTCCGAGGTATGTGAATTCTCCAGAGAAAAAGGGCAAAGGAACAGGCTTTCCAGGCAGGAAGCCCCTGAAGGCATCAGCTAGGGAGGAAGGCTGCAAGGGACATGGTGGGAGGTATCTTGCTCCTCATAGCTGTACTGAGAGGATGACATAGCTGAGAGCCGGGAGCTGGGCTGGGGTTAGGCTCATATCAGCCTGCAGAGGGCTCTGGGGAACCCAGGCTTTGGGGCCAGACAAACATAGCTTCCCACCCTGCCTGATCATTTCCTCTCTGCTGGATCCTACTTTTCTGGGTCTTAGTTTCCTTATCTATGAAATGAGGAGGATCACTGACCTGTCATGCCTGCTTCATAGAGCACTAAGAAGCAGATGACGTAACATATGTGCAAAAGCAGCTGTTTTTATTTGTATTACTTATTGCCATTATCGCTATTCTCAAGCAGACAGACTGTAATTCTTTACCTCTCTCTTCGTTTTCCACCCTTGAGTTGTTTGGAAGTTATTTTTAAAAGTCTTTGAAGTGTCCTTTTCTGTATTCGGCAAAAGCAAAAATGGAAATTGATAGCATTGTCACTGTCAGCATCCCCTCCCTCTGGCTGCCTGGCTGGGGGACAGCTCTGGGAACACGTGGAGATGTCTGTTGAGGGCGGCTGGTTTGTTGCTGCGTGAACTTTCCTGGTGAGACCTGACCACCTCTCTTTTAAGGCAATTTCTTGTATTCTTGTTCCTCCTCTTTTCCTTTCCCGCCAATGTCAGGTCCTCTGTGCTGTCTCCAGGCTCAGAAATCCATGCAGCCGGAGTTGGTCCCCAGTTTGGGCACTTCCACTTGAAAAGCTTTCCCATGCCTTCCCTTCAACTTAGAATAGCATCCACATCCTTCATCATGACCATGGCCCTGTGTAGTTTGCTCCTGTCGCTTTCCTCTCCATTATTCAGCTCCAAAAATGTCACTTCCCTTGACTCCTCCGACGCCCCGCATGGTTTCCAGCCCCAGGGTCTTTGCAGGCTCTTTGCCAGGAATCCTACTCCTACACTTTTGTCTTGGGTAGCTCCTTCTCATCTTCGACATCTCTGCTCAAGAATCACTTTCATACACAGCTCTTCCCTAACACACACTCAAAAATAAATCTCCTTAAAGAAAAAATGAGGCAGGGCACCGTGGCTCATGCCTGTAATTTCAGCACTTTGGGAGACTGAGGTGGGAGGATCACTTGAGCCCAGGAGTTTGAGACCAGCCTGGGCAACACAGCAGGATTTTATCTCTAAAAAAAAAAAAAAAAAAAAAAAAAAAGAGCTAGATGTGGTGGTGTGCACCTGTAGTCCTAGCTACTCTGGAGTCTGAGGCAAGAGGATTGCTTGAGCCTGGGAGTTGGAGGCTGCAATGATGCAGTGAGCCATGATTGCATCACTGCACACCAGACGCAGCATCTTGTAGTGCACACCACTGCCCTACAAGATGTACTTGTAGTCCTGGCTACCTGGGAGGCTGAGGTGGGACGACCTTTTAAGCCCAGGAGTTTGAGGCTGCAGTGAGCCCTGATCATGCCTGTGAGCAGCCATTGCACTGCGGCCTGATTTACACAGGTACATCTCTTAAAAAGTAAATGAAAAGGAAAGCCTTTTAAATTCAGTATCTGGGCATAGTCCAACCTGAAGGAGGGTTACCAGGTAAAAAGAGGTTGCCCAGTTAAATTTTTCTTTTTCTTTTTGAAGACAGAGTCTCACTCTATCCCCCAGGCTGGAGTGCTGAGTGGTGCCGTCTCGGCTCACTGCAACCTCTGCCTCTCAGGTTCAAGAGATTCTCCTGCCTCAGCCTCCTGAGCAGCTGGGATTACAGGCGCCTGCCACCATGCCTGGCTAATTTTTGTATTTTTAGTAGAGATGGGTATTTGCCATGTTGGCCAGGTTGGTCTCTAACTCCTGACCTCAAGTGATCCACTTGCCTCCTTGGCCTCCCAAAGTGCTGGGATGACAGGCGTAAGCCACCATGCCCAGCAAAACTTTGTAGCCCAGTTTGTTCAATTTTTTATTTTTTTTGAGAGGGAATCTTGCTCTGTAGTCCTGGCTGTAGTTCAGTGGTGCGTTCTCGGCTCACTGCAACCTCTGCCTCCTGGGTTCAAGCAATTCCCCTGCCTCAGGCTCCCAAGTAGCTGGGATTATAGGCACATGCTACTGTACCCAAATTCGAATCTGAAACATTCAATAATTTTCCAGTATTACATGAGGTATAATTTGTATTTAAAAAATCATTCCTTGTTTTACTGGATTTAAAATTGAATTGGGTGTCGTATATTTTTACTTGTTAAGTCTGGCAACCCTACCCTCTAGAGACAGGTTTGATTGAATGAATGTGAAGTCCTTAGCCTAGAGCTTGGCACTCAGTAGGTGCTAAGTAAATGTCACCTGTCAGCATCTTCTCCTCTTCTTTCTCCTCTAGTTGTTTCTCAGTGCTATGATCTCCCTGCTCCTTTTTTCCTCTATGGGAATGAATGAGAAAAGGTCTTCTAACAAAGGACTATCACCTGGATTTTTAGAATAGCATAAAATATTCTCTGCTGCAGCATTGGAATCCGATTGTGCTGGTGTTTGGCAGGAAAATGCAGTGAGTTATCACAGAGCGTTCCCTCCAGCGCTGGGTCATGCAAATATTTATTGTGAGCGTTAAATAATAAATGGAACAGCCTGCCCAATGGTAAATCTGTCATGTTTGGTTTCAGCCAAGAGTTGTGATGGCTCTGGAATTGCTGCCCGTTTCACTGCATCTGCCTGTCCTCCAGAGGAGCAAGGCAAACAGCCGAGTTCCCCCGGGGTGGCATCAGCGGGCTGATGAGACACACAGTGGAGGGAGTCAGTCAGGCATGGAAACTGGCAGGTAGGGCAGCGCTGTGGCCCAGGAACCCAAGCCACAGCCACGCCGAGCAGGCCTGGACTCTTGAGTCCCACTGCTGCCACAGTTCTCAGGGGACACATTCTCACTGTCCACATCCGGATTGATCTTTCCGCGTTTCCCTCTTTGCTCATGTCAGCTTCACTCTGGCTGAATGGCTGGAGGTGGCAAGCTTCTGAAAGTGGAGTCAATGCTCCAACCCTTTTCTAGGCTGAGTGGTAGGTGACAAGAGAGGCATAAGACCCTGTGATGGACTCAAAATCGATTTAATAATGTTTTCCAGCCCCTGTTTTGTGTGCATGTGTGTGCGTGTGTGTGTGTGCGTGTGTGTGTGTGTGTGTTTGAGACACTGCTCTCTGTCGCCCAGGCTGGAGTGCAGTGGTGTGATCTTGGCTTGCTGCAACCTCTGTCTCCCAGGTTCAAGTGATTCTCCTGCCTCAGCCTCCAGAGCAGCTGAGACTATAGGTGTGCACCACGACACCCAGCTAATTTTTTTAAATTTTTATTTTTAGTAGAGATGGGGTGTCACCATGTTGGGCAGGATGGTTTCGATCTCTTGACCTTGTGATCCACCTGCCTTGGCCTCCCACAGTGCTGGGATTACAGGCATGAGCCACTGCGCCCGGCCCACATTCTCTTGTTTAACCTTGGCATTGCAACATGAAACACAGACACGTGGGTTCTCGAGCCAGATGCCTCTGAGTCAGAATCCTATCTCTGCACTTACAAGCTGTATGACCTTAAGTGAGCCACAGTTTTTCAGAGCCCCTGTTTCCTGATCTGTAAAGTGGGGGAGATGGTGGTGCTTGCCTTATTGGGTTGTTACATATTAGTCCATTGAGGTGTCTTAAGCTGCTTTGTGTTGCTATAAAGGAATACTTGAAGCTGGGTAATTTATAAGAAAAGAGGGTTCTTTGGTTCATGGTTCTGCAGGCTATACAAGAAGCATGACACCAGCATCTGCTTCTGGTGAGACATCAGGAAGCTTTTACTCATCGTGGAGGGTAAAGGGGGAGCAGGTGTATCACATGATGAGAAGGGAAGCAAGAGAGAGAGAGAGAGAGAGAGGTGCCAAACACTTTTTAACAATCAGACCTCGCCGTGAACTAAAAGAGTGAAAACTCACTCATTATCCAGGGAGATCACATTTCAACATGAGATTTGGAGGGGACAGACATCCACACTATATTATGAGGTAATGGGATAATGAAGACTTGCACCTACGTGGGACCTGGGGACAAATGCTCTGATGGTGAATAATGGTCCAGAGAAGAAAATAACTTGCTCAGATGCACACACATGATTGCCCTAGTCAACCACGCAGGTATGAGTCCCCATCCCAGACTATGGAGTGGATACCGCTCTGGCCCACAGTTACTGAGTTGCAGAACTAAGGCTGCAATCTGGGGCTTCATGGATCCCCAAATCATGCTCTTTCGCCTTCCCCGTATCTGCTTGATTCCTTGTAGGGTGGTGGGGAGTGTGCAGCTTATGCCTGATCTTCATCATCGTGGCCTAGGTTTGGTAGTGTCCAAACAGAGGTGAGGGGTGAAGTTGTAGGGGTACCAGGTAGGTTGTGTTTGGCTTCAAATCATTGAGAACCCAACTGTGAGTGGCATAGATGCTAATGGAAGTTATTGTTTCTCTGAAGGGGACCATGTGGTTAATTGATTCAGTGGTTCCATTGTGGAATGGTGGGCCTGGTTTCCTTCCACCTCTCCACTCTTCCATTCTTAGCAGTTGGCTGTTGTCCTCAGCTATATCCCATCATCGTCTCAAGATAATAGGGACAAGAGAGAAGAGAGCCTGTCCCTTCCTCTTGATCCCTGCTTGTTTTCGAGACAGGGTCTCGCTCTGCCTCCCAGACTGGAGTGTTGTGGTGCAATCATAGCTGACTACAGCCTTGAACTTCTGGGTCGAGTGATCCTTCTTCAGTTTCCTGAGTAGCTGGAACTATAGGTGCCTGCAACCACACCGGGCTAATTTTTGAGTGTTTGTAGAGGTGAGGTCTCCTTGTGTTGCCCAGGCTAGTCTCAAACTCTGGGCCTCAAGTGATCCTCTTGCCTCTCAGCCTCCCAAAGCACTGGGATTAGAGATGTGAGCCACCGTGCCCAGCCCATTTGTCCCTTTTTATGATCATTTTCTCAGAAGCTGCCAGCTGACTTCTCCTTGATCTCATTGGTCAGAGATGCATCATACTGCCCTTTTTTAAGCCAATTGCTGGCAAAGGGGGTGGAATTACCATGGTTGCCTTAGACCAGTGGCTCTTAAAGTGAGATCCCCAGCCCAGCAGCATCTGGATCATCTGGGCACCTGTAAGAAATGCAGAACCTCAGACCCCAGCTCAGACCACTAAATCAGAAACTGTGGGGTGAGATCTATGTTTTTATTTATTTCTTTACTAGAATCGGGGTCTCTGTTGTCCAGGTAGGAGTACAGTGGCACAATCATAGCTCATTGCAGCCTCCAACTCCTGGGCTTAAGTGATCCTCCTGCCTCAGCCTCTCATGTAGCCAGGACTACAGGTGTGCACCACCACACCCAGCTAAGTTTTTTATTTTTTGTAGAGACAGGGTCTTGCTATGTTGTCCAGTCTGCTCTCAAACTCTTGGCTTAAGCAATGCTCCCGCCTTGGCCTCCCAAAGTGCTAGAAAGAATTACAGGCGTGAGCCGTGACACCCAGCCCATAGTCTCTGTTTAAACGTGCCCTCCAGGGGTTTCTGATGGACTCTGAGTTTGAGAACCTTGGCTGTCTAAGATCTTTTCCTCTAAAAAGCCAGAGAATAAATATTTCAGGCTTGTGGCCATGCAGTTTCTGTAGCAACCATGCAGTTCTGCTGCTGCTGTGTGAAAGCAGCTATAGATGATAATAAATAAGCGAATGGGCTTATTTATGGAGACGGAGATTTGAATTTTATACAATTTTTATGTGTTAGGAGATATTATTATACTTTTAATCTTTTCTATCTACTTAAAAATGTAAAAGCCATTTTCAGCTTCTGAGCCACACAAAAGCAGGTAGCGGACGGGGTTTAGGCAGTGGTTTGCCAGCCCTCCATCAGACTGCTCAAGATTCTCCCTGAAACTGGGGAAAGCGTAATACTCTTAAAACGCAGAGAGCCCCAATTTCTTTAGAAAATTGGAATTCGGACCAGGTATGGTGGCTCACACCTGTCATCCCAGCTACTTGGGGGGCTGAGGCAGGAGAATCGCTTGAACCCAGGAGGCAGAGGTTGCAGTGAGCTGAGATTGCACCACTGTATTCCGGCCTGGGCAACAGAGTGAGACTCCATCTCAAAGATCATTTTTTAAAACAGAAATTTGATTTATAAGGAAGAAGAGGCAAATTGCTGTTGTTCGTCCATCTGTAGCGCTTACCAAACTGGGCCCAAGTCCAGGTCAGCTAAGAGCCAGCTTCCTTAAATGTCTTGTTTTTTAAAGTCTCGATTTAGTTTTATTTCTTAGGCAGATTTTTTTCCCCATATGTTATTGGAGTACAGGTGGTATTTGGTTACATAAGTAAGTTCTTTAGTGGTGATTTGTGAGATTTTGGTGCACCCATCACCCGAGCAATATACACTGCACCGTATTTGTAGTCTTTTATCCCTCGTTCCCCTCCCACTCTTCCTCCCAAGTCCCCAAAGTCCACTGTATCATTCTTGTGACTTAGACAGATTTTCCATCTTTCCACTGAAAGAGAGTCTTCATTGTCCTGAAACGCTTGGATCTAAGCTGTTCTCTTACCTGAAACGCTAGCTCAATTCCCAGGTGGCATCAGAGCATAGGAAAGTAACAGGACTGGTTTCAAACTTCCTGCATGTGACTTGAGACTCTTTAAGACAGAAATCCCAAATGCTGTTTGTAGAGGGAGCAATTGAGTATCAGAAAAGTTAGAGGCGTGATGTCTAGAGCTACCTCTTAGCTTTCCAATTCTGTAATTTTATGCCAGTTCCCTGGGCTACATGTTCCCTGGAAGGCCAGCAATCCCACAGCCTGGTCAAGGGCCTCCCTCTTTGCTTAGTAAACGTTAATAATAGGCTGGGCGCGGTGGCTCACACCTGTAATCCCAGCACTTTGGGAGGCCAAGGCGGGCAGATCACTAGGTCAGGAGTTCAAGACCAGCCTGGCCAACATGGTGAAACCCCATTTCTATTAAAAAAAAAAAGTTAATAATAAAACTAATAATGGGCCAGGTGTGGTGGCTCACACCTGTAATCCCAGCACTTTGGGAGGCCGAGGCAGGCAGATCACCTCAGGTCAGGAGTTTGAGACCAGCCTGGCCAACATGGCAAAGCCCTATCTCTACTAAAAATACAAAAATTAGCCAGGTATGGCAATACACGCCTGTATTCCCAGCTACTTAGGAGGCTGAGGCAGGAGAATCGCTTGAACCTGGGAGGCGGAGGTTGCAGTAAGCTGAGACCGCGCCATTGCACTCCAGCCTGGGTGACAGAGCAAGACTCCATTTCAAAAAAAAAAATACTGATAATAAGAATGCTAGCAGCAATAATAAATAGCTACCAAATATGGAGTGCTTACCTCCATCTTTCAGTCCCCACCCTTCTTTCGGCCACGGGTTTGAGGCTGCAGTGAGCTGTGATTGTGACACTGTACTCTAGCCTGGGTAACACAGCAAGAGCAAGGTCCTGTCTCTAAAAAAAATAAAAACATAAAAATAAAATAACCAAACTTTGTATTCATCTATTACTCCCAGAGGGCCCCCTCTCTCAAATATCTCATTAGCTAGACCTGGGTTGCATGCCCACTCCCTCTAGGGACTGAGCCCAACTTCCGAGATAAGAACCTTTAACAGAATTGGGGTTCTGTTAGCAAGAAGAATTAAGGCAAGAGGACAAGAGGATGACTTTTGGTGCTGACAGTGTCTGCCAAAGTTCTTTTTTTTTTTTTTTTGAGATGGGAGTCTCACTCTGTCGCCCAGGCTGGAGTGCAGTGGCGTGTTCTCAGCTCACGGCAACCCCCACCCCTGGGTTCAAGCGATTCTCTTGCCTCAGCCTCTCAAGTAGCTGGGACTACAGGCACATGCGACCAAACCTGGCTGATTTTTGTATTTTTAGTACCATGCTGGACAGACTAGTCCTGATCTCCAGACCTCAGGTGATCCACCTACCTCGGTCTCCCAAAGTGCTGGGATCAGAGGTGTGAGCCGCTGTGCCTGGCCTGCCACAGTTCTTTACACATTTGATCTTTAGTTCCCCTAACAACTTTGTAAAAATATGATTGCTACCCATAATTTTCAAATAAGCTATGTATGGGTTAGAAAAGGAAGTAATTCCCCAAAGATCACACAGCTAATAAGGTGGAAGGGAGAACCCAGGCCTACCCAGCTGCAAAGCTCACACTCTTTCCACTAAGCTGCCTGCTTCTTTCATTGGAATAGAGGTTGTTAACAGTGAATGGTAGAAGTGGGTGGGGTGGATTTTGACCCCCGGGTGAAATTTGAAAATGTTTGGAGACATTTTTAGTTGTCATAATTGGGAGAAGGGGTGTGATATTGGAATCTAGTGGGTAGAGGCCATGGATGCTGCTAAAAATTTTACAGTGGGCTGGGTGTGGTAGCTCACGCCTGTTATCCCAGCATTTTGGGAGGCCAAGGTGGGTGGATCACCTGAGGTCAGGAGTTCGAGACCAGCCTGACCAACATGATGAAACCCCAACTCTACTAAAAATATAAAAATTAGCCGGGTGTGGTGGTGTGCACCTGTAATCCCAGCTACTCAGGAGGCTGAGGCAGAAGAATCCCTTGAACCTGGAAGGCGGAGGTTGTAGTGAGCTGAGATTGCGCCGTTGCACTCCAGCCTGCACAACAGAGCAAGACTCTGTATTAAAAAAAAAAAATTACAGTGCATAGAACAGTCCCACAACAAAGAATGATTCAGCCCGCAATGGTGCCAAGGTTGAGAAGCCCTATATTAAAACAAGTTCTTTGAGGGCAAAGATCATGCTACCTTGTTCATTTCTAAATCCTCTATGCCCAGCCTGTCCTGGCACGTTGTAAGTGCTCACTAAGTAATGACTGAGCAACTGAGCAAATGTGCTCTACCAGATTCCAGAGCCAACTAGTCACAGACTTGGAGAATTGCAGGGTTATGGGGGCTGCAGTATAATACTCTACCTCCCAGTGGATTCATCCAAGTCACCAGCTTCCTCTGGTTGCAGAAGGTCTGTTAGAGACACGTGCTGCAATTTGTCCGGCACAGCCCATGCCCTTCACTGGTGAGAAGAGGCTGACTGATGGATGGTGGTCAGGGCTGGCTGCCTGTCCATTTTTGAGATCATGGGAACAGCGGGACCGGATAAGGAAACACTTTTCTGAATCTACCGATTTCTAAATGGATGAATCACCAAGGAGGAAACTCCATGATTTATTTCTCACTGTCCTTCTTCCCTTGCTCTGCCCTTTGTAGACAGTTACTGGTGCCCCAAGGCAAAGATAATGAAAGTTCTTCCCTGCATCAAACTATTTTCTTCAAGAGAGAGAGTCAGCCTTAGCCAAAGAGAAGGCCTGGGTTCTGGGAGCTTGGCTTAGAGGCCCAGGACATCCAAACAGTCCTTCCCTGAGAACGGGCTGGGCCTTCAGCGATTTATAATTATTTTGCCATTGACATTTCAATACCCATCAGCTTCTTCATTGGATGTTTCTGTATCATGTCAAGTTATGAGAAAATGAAATATTCTTTAACAGCTAGGCAAGACCAGTGGGTTTTTTTTGCCACCCCCTAGAGGTCAGTTTTTGCAGTAAGAAGAGTCTTGTTTTTTTTTTTTTTTTTTTTTTTTGAGATGGATTCTCACTCTGTTTCCCAGGCTGGCTGGACTGCAGTGACCGTAACCTCTGCCTCCCAGGTTCAAGAGATTCTTCTGCCTCAGCCTCCCGAATAGCTGGGACTACAGACATGCCTATGCCTGGCTTATTAATCGTATTTTTAGTAGAGACAAGGTTTCACCATGTTGTCCAGGCTGGTCTTGCACTCCTGACCTTAAATGATCTGCCCACCTCGCCCTCCCAAAGTGCTGGGATTACAGGCGTGGGCCACTGTGTCTGGCCAAGAAAAGCATCTTGAATTTACTCTGAATGTGTCCTTGGGTTGGCACAACCGCAAGAAGAATATGCATTCTATCTTTCCTCACAAATACTGGGTTTCTTATCTCCAATTTGCAGTTGAGGAAACCAACACTTAGAGAGGTTAAATAACTTGCTCCAGGTCATGTGGGCAGAGTGGCGGAGTGGGGATTTGAACCCAGGACTGTCTGTGACCCCTCACAGCCCTGCAGTCTCCATGTCCCCAGTACTGTCTAGCTCGTAAACATACACTATTCCCTCTGCTATGTTCTTGTGGTGACGTGCACTTTTCCTTCAAAGTCTCGGCTGCTGCTATGAACTGAACACATACCTCGCGAAGTTGTATTTTTCCCGTATTGTAATTCCATCCTTGGAAAGTCAGTCTTGTTACTACAAGACTGTGTTTCAACTGTCCTGGGGCAGGAGTGGCTAACAGATTGGCTTGGGTCCCACAGTGAAATCTGTTCTGAGCCAGACCCTCCCGAGGGGACAGGAGACAAGGAGGAGAGATTGTGAGCTTGTGAATTTGTACAAGGCCGGTAGCACCTAAGGGGGCCCATGTGGGAGATGGGGAGGGGTCCCTGCCATCTGCTTCCTCCTCCTCATCCATTTCACCCTGGTCTTCTCAGCCCTTCTCTCTCCTCCATGGCCCTCCTTGGTCTCTTCCTGTGGACCCTGAGAGAGCCCCTCTCCAGCTGTTTGTGGAAGATGTTGAAGGAGAAGTGAGGGATCCTCACGACCCCATCTCTGCCTCTTTCCTGTGCTCTGGGACATCTGAACTGTCACATAGCCAGCTGGCAAGGAAGCCCAGTTTTCCTCTGGCTCTCCAAAGAGCCTGATTCATGGGTTAGGCTGAGATCAGATAAAGCCCTTGGGTCAGGTGGGTGGGATTCTGGCTCCTGGGGCTGCTGGCAGGTGCCATCTGGTTGTTCTGGAGGGAGCCAAGGGGAATGGTTCCCACATGGACAGTGTCTGAGGGATGAGCTGGTGAAGCGCTGGGCAGGTAGGGAGCTGGCAGGGACAGGGCAGATACAGAGAGTGCCAGGGAGGCGTGGGCAGCTTTTTGCAGGGCTCTTGGTGACTTTGCCAGGAGACTGTGTCTAGACAGCCTCTGTCTGATCTCTCTTCTCATCCCGCAGGCCTTCCCAGTTCCTCCCTGGCCTGAGGCTGTCCCACTAGGCTGGTGCAGGGTTGTGGTGTTGAACAGAGTTCAGATGTGCTGTGTGCAGAGTACCAGGCTCAGCATCATCTGAGAATGAAAAGCAGCTTCTGAAACTCAGCCCTGCCTCGGGTGCAGAGAGCTGCTGGTCTTGTCAGGAGGCTTAATGCCTGGATCAAATATGAGGGGGTTGGCTGGGCATGATGGCTCACGCCCGTGATCCCAGCACTTTGGGAGGCTGAGGTGGTGGGAGGCTCACCTGGGCTCAGGAGTTCAAGATCAGCCTTGGCAACATGGTGAGACTCTGTCTCTACAAAATCTAAAATAAAAAATTAGTTGGATGTCATAGTGCATACCTGTGGTCCCAGCTACTGGGGAGGCTGAGATGGGAGGATTGCTTGAGCTCAGGAGTTCAAACTGCAGTGAGCTGTGATTGTGCCATTGCACTCCAGCCTGAGTGACAGAGCCAGACCCTGCTTCCAAAAGGGGGAAAAAAAAAAAAAAAAAGAAGGAAAAGAAGAAAAGACAAATAATATGAGGGGCTTCCCCAAATAGACATCTAGTGCTATGGTCTGAATGTCAGTGTTCTTAAATTCATATGTTGGAACCTAATACCCAATGTGAGAGTAGTAAGAGGGGGCCCTTTAAGAAGTGACTGATTCATGAGGAATCAACCTTCAGGAATGGGATTAGCGCCCCCTTTTGTAAAAGGGGCTTGAGCAAGCTCCTTTGCCTCTTCTGCCATATGAGGACTTGGTAACAAGGTATCACCTATGTTGCAGAGTGAGCCCTCCTCACTGTTGGGATTCACTCAGGGTGGCTGGCAAAATATTAAGGGAAATATTAGGGAAAGGTTATAAGATATAGTCTCTAAACTTTTGGAAGGCTGAAGGGTTTTTATTAACTTATGGAACAGGCTGAAGGCAGCTAGTTCTTACGTTAGAGCGTTAAGTCATAAAGTGAAGATTAGGATAATAAAAGCTTGCCCAGTTCAGTCTGTTTACCCCACATTCCTTTGCCTCTACTGTTTTCTCATATAAACTTTGTGCTGGTTGGTCCTCCCAGTGGGAAGTTGAAGGGGAATTACCCACTAATGGTGTTTATTTGGGGCCCTGTAACAAAGACATTTTATCATTCGTAAAACTACTCTTTTAACCATGTCATTTATCTACAAGCTTGTTGACTTAGAACCTCTGTTATTAAATCTATACTGAATAAATGAGAGGAGGAGCAGCAAGTGGTGGTTGGTTAGCTGCCATCATACTCTCAAAGCAGCTGACAACCATCCCTAGCCCACTCAAATCAGTGTACTGGGTGTGAGAGTGTATTTCATTCATCCGTCCCTGAGTCAGGGTCCGGGGACAGTCCTCCGCAGGTGATGATCAGCGTATCAGGTCGTGACCCCGACGCGATCGACGCCACGCCTCATCAGGCACTGAATCTGCAGGTGCCTGGATCTGGGACGTCTCAGCCTCCAGAACTGTGAGCAACACATTTCTGTCATCTATAAATTACCCAGTCTAAAATGTTCTGTGATCACAGCCCCAAAATACCACATCCAGAGGGTGTGGGCCCTGCAGAGGTCATTTCTTCCAGGTCCCTGCCTGGGGCTGAGCTCAGCCTGCAACCCCAGCCTGTTGAAAATCAGAGGAGGCTGAGGTCAGGGAGGGAGGCAGAAAGCCAGCAGGCCATCAGGGAAGGGACCACAGTGGGGTCTTGAGGAATGAGGAAAGGGCATTAAAGGGCCCAGGGAGAGGCCTGGAGTGGTGGTGGCCGTGGGGGTGTGAGAAGCTGGTTTGGATGAAGATTCAGGGAGACAAACAGAGACTCACTGGGCAGGCACAGGTGCTCGAGTGCTTGCTTGCACCTGGCATGCCTCCCTGGCGAGCACTGCCAATGTCCACACACCTGTTCTTCATCCAGGTGGGCCTCGGGTCTGCAAGGACACAGCAAAGGAGTGAAAGCCAGGGCAGGGGCTTAAATCCTGGCTCTGTCTCTTTTCTTCCATGTGACTTGGAGGCAAAGAAATGGTCTTACACCTCGTGTGGCTCTTATGCAGGTGTCTTAGGTGATGAAGGCTGAGAAAGTGCCTTGTAATCAGTAAAGACATGTAATCACACCTTTTTTTTTTTTTTTTTTTTTTTTTTAAAAGATAGGGTCTTGCTCTGTCTCCCAGGCTGGAGTGCAGTGGTGTGCTCATTGCTCACGGCAACTTCAAACGCTTGGGCTCAAACTGTCCTTCCACGGCAGTCTCGCGAGCAGCTGGAACTACAGGCGTGCACCATCACGCTCAGCTAACTTTTCTTTTTGTAGAGATGTGGATCTCACTATGTTGCTCAAGCTGGTCTTGAACTCCTGGCCTCAAGCAGTCCTCCCACTCCAGCCTCCAAAAGTGCTGGGGTTACCCGCATGAGCCACTGGACCCAGACAGAATCAACTATATCTTTTGAGCATCTGTTCTGTGCCTGGCACCAGGACCAATTGCTGGGGGTCAACAGAACAGTTTCAGGTGGGTGGTGGATGGAATGGGTTGGTCAGGGTAGAGCTTAGGCCCCCTCAGCCACTCCTCTGGGCAGGAGTGAGCAATGCTCACCCCACCCCAGGCTTACGCCACATTGTGAGGTGGGGTGCCTCTCCGGGAACATCTGCTGATCCTGGAACGATTGAAGCCATTTTGTGGGTGCTGTGCCCTCTCAGCTGAGGGCCCATGGGAGGCCTTGGTGGGTCCTGCCCCTCCCCCAGGCTGTCCCATTGTCAGGCAAGAAGGAGACTTATTTCTGTTCAGCCGTCACGTTTGTCTGTTTCCAACTGTCCATTTTTTTCTATCCATCTCTCTGCCCATCCATCCATCTTTCCATCACCTCCTGTCCTTAGGCCTAGGGAATTTCCTGGTGGGAGGGGAACTCTTTTTGCAGACAAGGAGGCTGAGCCCCAAAAGCTGCGTATTTCTCAGCATAAATGTCTGAACCCTGTTCCCTGGGCAGATCCTGTATTGGGGATTCAGAGTTGAATCAGAGTTGTCTCAGCCTGTAAAGGAAAGAGACCTGTCAACAGGGTGTGACAAGGAGTTTGTAGCCTGGCGTGGTAGTGCACACCTGTAGTTCCAGCTAATTGTGAAGTTGAGTGGGGAGGATTGCTTGAGCCCAGGGGTTTGCGACCAACCTGGGCAACATAGTGAGATGGCCCCATTTCCATAAACATTTTAAAAACTAACCAGGCATGGTGGCACACACCTGTAGTTCTAGCTAATGGGTAGGCTGAGGCAGGAGGATCCTTGGAGCCTAGGAGTTTGAGGCTGCAGTGAGCTAGGATTGTGCCACTGCCCTCCAGACTGGGTGACAGAACAGTACTCTATCTCTAAAAATAATAATATTAGAATAGGCATGGTGGCTCACACCTGTAATCCCAGCACTTTGGGAGGCCAAGGTGGGCAGATTATGAGGTCAGGCGTTCAAGACCAGCCTGGCCAACGTAGTGAAAGCCTATCTCTACTAAAAATACAAATAATTAGCCAGGTGTGGTGGCGGGCACCTGTAATCACAGCTACTTGGGAGGCTGAGGCAGGGGAATCGCTTGAACCTGGGAGGCAGTTGTTGCAGTCAGCCGAGATCGCGCCATTGCACTCCAGCCCGGGTGACAGTGCAACACTCTGTCTCAAATAATAATAATAATAATAAATAAAACTTAAGAAACAAGAGAGTTTATAAACCAGCGTCGGGGTTTTAGGAGCATTGTAAGTTGCAGAGTGCACGAGTCTTCAGTGGGAAGCATCTCCTTCGCCATCCCTGTTCTCTCTCCTGCAGTCGCCCATCAAGCTAATCGTATGTCCACCCGTGGGGTCCCTCTGGCCTCTGCCACTCTTTACCAAAGTACAGTTAAACTCTGAGGGCAAAGGACATGTTGGGGGTGAGGCAGGCAGGGATTGTGTCATGGCAGCCGGCATTGTTGGCAGGTGCTGAGTTTCTATCTCAACACTTGCTTGTGCCTTCTGGGTCTGAACCCTTGTCTTTGGGGTTGCTGAAGTGTAGATTACAGAACAGAGGGAGTGAGATGCCTGGAAATGACTGCTTCTGTTAGTCACCGCGCTCTAAACACCTGCTCACTATTCTTCAACTTCTAGAGTCAGAGCTGGGCAGGGGGGCATTATTGAAGACCAAGGGTAATGTTTCTTTGCCCCCCACCCTCTCTTTGCCTCCCTTGTAGGTCTCCCTCACTCCTCTAAGGGTGCCCACACTTCTTATGAACAACATAATCCCTCCATCGCCCCTTAAGCTGTGATACTTCGTGAGTATTTGCAAGTACCTATGAGTATTTGGATTAGAAAAGGTGTGAATGAAGGCGGGTCATCGGGTTCCAGTTGTGGAAGCTGACGCTGATCTGCAAACTGGGCAAAGCATTGATGATTGATTCATTGATTGGCAGAATCTTGCTCTGTGGCCCAGGCTGGAATGCAGTGGCACAGTTATAGCTCACTGCAGTCTCGAACTCCTGGCCTCCCAAAGCTCTGGGATTATAGATAGGCAGGAGTCACCGCATCTGGCCACATTGATATTTCTTATTGGGTGGCTGCCATTCTTAATTTCTTTTGATTGAAATGATTGATCAATACTCTTGACCATCCTTCTGATTTGCAACCAGGACACTGTATTCTATCAACCATCTCCATAGCTCCCTGTGAGGCAGGGTCCTTGGTTTCTAATCCAACCTTCCCCTTAGAATAATTGCACCGTTATCGCAAGGTCAAGAGATTGAGACCAGCTTGGCTAACATGGTGAAACCCTGTTTGTACTTAAAATACAAAAATTTAGCTGGTGGCACACACCTGTAGTCCTAGCTACTTGGGAGGCTGAGGCAGGAGAATCGCTTGAACCCAGGAGGGGGAGGTTGCGGTGAGTTGAGATTGCACCACTGCACTCCAGCCTGATGACAGAGCAAGACTCCATTTCAAAAAAACAAACAAACAAAAAACCAGAATAATTGCACTGATACTT
This sequence comes from Cacajao melanocephalus, assembly GCA_963573385.1. Taxonomy (NCBI): domain Eukaryota; kingdom Metazoa; phylum Chordata; class Mammalia; order Primates; family Pitheciidae; genus Cacajao; species Cacajao melanocephalus. The sequence goes on along the minus strand of CAUYLG010069682.1, from coordinate 1,970 downwards.
CTGATGACTAACTGCCACCACCCAACCTCTGTTCATTTGGGATTCCATTACCCTCAATGCTATCAGGGAACCCCCTTCTACAACAGTAGCTCCCACCTCCTCTCATCTTGCAGAAGGAGCTGCCACTGAGCATGCCAGTTATGCAGGGACCCCCATCAGCACACTCCTTCTTACTTTGCTAAATGGGTGTATATTAGGCCATTCTTGCACTGCTATAAAGAAATACTGGCGGCTGGGTAATTTGCAAGGAAAAAAGCCTTATTTTGGGCCACTATTCTGCAGGTTGTCCAGGAAGTGTAGTACTGGCATCTGCTTCTGGTGAGGCCCCAGGAAACTTACAAGTGTGGCAGAAGGTGAAGGAGAACCAGCATGTCACGTGATGAGAGCTGGAGCAAGAGAGAGAGTGGGGAGGTCCCAGACTCTTCTGAACAACCAGATCACTAGTGAACTGAGAACTCACTCATCACCAAGGGGGTGGTGCTAAGCCATTCATGAGGGTTCCACCCCCATGATCCAATACCTCCCCTCAGACCCCACCTCCAACATTGGGGATCAAATTTGAACATGAGATTTGGAGGGGACACACATCTAAACCATATCAAGGTGTCCTCTCGGTTTTCCCATGCAGCATAATCTATTAGTGCATTTTCTGGGCCTATGCAGCATATCCACTCTAATATGTCCACTTCACTGGGCCCTCGGCTTCCTTCCACGACTGTCTGCCATTGCTGTTCCAGAGTTTCCACTGCACTTTCTATGACCCATCACTTTTTCCATGGCTCTGGACACCACTCTAAGCAGCACGTTTGTCCTATATCCTTGCTAGCTTATGAAGTCTTGAATCATGGGACAGCGCCCCATCCTGATAACTTCTCCTTTTGACAGTATTATGTTCCACCTTCCAAGATCCAGCACCCTCAGGGTGTGGTCCCATGTATACGCTTCTGGCTCCTGCAAGGTACATGTTGGCTGAGTGCTGCAGCAATTTTTTATTTTTGTTTTTTGAGGCGGAGTCTTGCTCAGTCACCCAGGCTAGAGTGCAGTGGCATGATTTCAGCTCACTGCAACCCCCAGATTCAAGCGATTCTTCCACTTCAGCCTCCCAAGTAGCTGGGATTACAGGTGCCCACCACCATAGCTGACTAAGTTTTGTGTTTTTAGTGGAGACAGGGTTTCTCCATGTTGGCCAGACTGTTCTGTAACTCTGACCTCAGGTGATCCACCCACCTCGGCCATCCAAAGTGCTGGGATTACAGGCGTGAGCCCCCATGCCTGGCCTGCAATTTTTTGTGTCCTTTTCTTCCCTTGGCATGCGAAAAATGTTCCCTAGCTAGGTTATGTTTTGACTGTAGTTTTGGCCAGGAGGCAAGATGAGGATCGATCTTAAGAGAGGTACCCTTGGTCTTACAAGATGGAATCCTCAGCATCAGCTTAGGCAAGGCAGGGGCATCAGCCCTTAATAGGGAGGAACGCAGAACCAGGGGCCCAGGGGACCCAGTCTCCAAGAGTCTTGAGTGAGTCAATCCAGATACCCCCTTTCCAAGTCTCAGTCTCCTTCCGAACTTAGGGGTGTGACTTTGGCAGTGTAGATTTGCTAGAGTTGAGAATTCCACCTTCTCCAGAGTTCCACTACCTTTCTTTACTAAGACCTGGGCTCAGCCTGCATCTTTTTAAGCTTCCTGTTGCAGGCGACAGAGTCTCTCTTTGCTGCAAAGGAGGCCCTCTGGTTTTCTCACATAGTTTGTTGGTGATTAATCATTCTTGGGCATTTATTGTCCTCCATTGCATTGAAACCCCCCAGAAACAGCCATTAGATTTCATTATTCTTTTTTTTTTTAATTTTTATTGTATTTTATGTTTTGGGGTACATGTGAAGAACATGCAAGATTGTTGCATAGGTACACACATGGCAGTGTGATTTGCTGCTTTCCTCCCCTTCACCTATATCTGGCTTTTCTTCCCATGCTATC
>CAUYLG010069681.1:0-29043 GCA_963573385.1 Cacajao melanocephalus | reverse complement strand
CTGTCTAATGCCAGAGAATATGAACTTTGTTTTTGATTGTTATAAATGGAAAACATTAGTAAACCATCTTTGTCAAAGCAAACTCCACTTTTTTAGGTATGCACAAATGGCTACAGTCATGCAAACCCAGCTTTTTTTTTTAATACAGATGGGGTCTTACTGTGTTGGCCAGGTTGGTCTTAAACTCCTGGCCTCCCAAAGTGCTGGGATTACAGGCATAAGTCACCACGCCCAGCCCACAAACCAAACTATTAATGTTCAACAGAAAAGAAAGGTAGCAACACGTTCCTTCTTTTTGTTAATTCCTTGTTTCTTACAATAAAGAGTATCACTTCCTCTCATCAAAAAGCTATAGAGCTTCTGATGAAATTCAACTGCTCAGCTATTTATATTGAAAGATATAACTGACCATTCTCAAAGTGTCTACCTCAGCCTATGGCATAAATTTATTATAGCATTATGAATATGCCATAATTAAATAAAATGGTAATTTAAGAAACCATGTAATTGGTCAAGAGAAATACACTTTCCTTAAAGAAAAAAAAAAGGTACCTCAAAGGTTCTTTACTTTCAGTTCCTTTTTTTTTGTTTGTTTTGTTTTTCTTGAGACAGGGTCTCCCTCTATCACCCAGGCTGGAATATAGTGGCACGATCACAGCTCAATGGGGCCTCGACCTCCTGGGCTCAAGTGATCCTTCCACCTAAGCTCCTGGAATAGCTGCAACTACAGCCATGTGCCACCACGCCCAGCTGTTTTTTAAAATTATTTTTTGTAGAGATGGGGTCTCTCTATGTTGCCCAGGCTGGTCTTGAACTACTGGGCTCAAGCAATCCTCCTGCCTCAGCTTCCCAAAGCACTGGGGTTGCAGGCATGAGCCACTGTGCCTGGTCTCAGTTCTCTTTTCTAGGTCTTCAATTCTGAGCAGATCTATTCCAAATGCACAAGTAAGTTCAATTTCCTACTATAAATTCAACATTTGAAAGATAATTCAACAAAATAGACGTTCAATCAAGGTTTCTTGTTAAAAAGACAAATTCTAAACTTAAAATCTAGCTATTGCTAAGACAAAAGGTCATTCAGTTACATCAAATAAATCATACTTACCAGAGCATTAATATCCAACATTGAATGACATTCTTTAAATTTGGAAATCTCTTGTTCCAGTGTGTCTAACAGCACAACTTGGTTCTGTCTGAAACAAAAACACACAGCCAAGATAAACTCTACATATTTAAAACTGGTCCATTAAAAGGAATCACATTCATCTTGGTTAATGTTAACAGTTAGAAATTAAGTAGGAAATGTATTAACTCTCCAAGGTTTATTTAATTTAGAATAATATTTTTCAAAATAATATTTTAAAGCCACATTCTGGTAACTAAATGTGTCTTTTATTCTTCCTTCAATTTCTAATAACTCAAAATAATCCAATCATTTAAAAGTATTTTATTACTTATTTTTAACAACTCTCTATATTATTGCAAAAAAGAAATTTTTTATAGTATTTTGCCCAAGAAATCCAATGTTTTATGTATCTTAAAATTGCAACATTCCCATAAATGAAATGAGGAACAATGGCTTTTCAGATTAGAGTAGAGAAAAATGCAGTATCAAAGGATAGTAACTCAGAAGGGATAACTAAGCAGCAAGATGAAAAAAGCATAGTACCAGAAATCATAGCTTTCCCTGGCCAACAGCCAATTATATGATCTTAGAAATTCAGCTTATTTCTCTGGCCAATATCTCCTCATTTACAAAGTGAGAAGGTCAGACCGGATAATTTCTAATGTTTCTCATTATAATTCTGATTCAAAAGCCACTAAGGAAGAGAAGTCAACTTCCTTGATATTTCCACATCAGTGTTAGGATTATAGGTATAAGTGACATTAAAAGGGTCACCTACCTGAATATTTTAAAGAATATTACAAAGAAAAATATATTATTCTGTAGATAGCACAGTTTTATAAGCAAATCACAGTTTTATAAGCAAATCACATTTGCTTACAAATGTGATTTGCTTACAAAACTGCTATCTAGAGAATAATGATAAAAAAAATAGCAATGAAGAGATTGAGGGCAATTACAACATGTCTACCATCTAGCACTGAGTCTGGCATACCCTACAGGTCATAAATTTGTCTCTTGGCCAGGCATGGTGGTTCATGCCTATAATCCCTGTATTTTGGGAGACCAAGGAAGGAAGATTGCTTGAAGCCAGGAGTTCAAGACCAGCATGGACAACAAAGTGAGACCCCATCTCTACAAACACTAAAAAAAAAAAAAAAAATTAGCTGGGTATGGTGGCACACACCTGTGGTCCAAACTATTTGGGAGGCTGAGGCAGAAGGATTGCTTGAGTTAGAGGCTGCAATGAATTATAATGACAACACTGCACTACAGCCTATGTGACAGAGTGAGACCCCATCTCTACAAATAAAAATAAACAAATAAATGTGTCCCTTTAGCTTGGACTAGAAATCACAGAAAGTGAAATATAGAATGGATGAGACGAAAATCCACCAAGTCAACCATCAGAGATAAGCAGGACAGCAAAAATAGGCTGTTAGAACTAGAAAACAATAGAAGGCAGGAAAAAAATCAATGAAACAAAAAGGTCTCACTGTGTTGCCCAGGCTGGTCTTGAACTGCCGGGCTCAAGCAATCCTCCTGCCTCAGCTTCCCAAATCACTGGGATTACAGTCATGAGCCTCTATGCAAGGTCTCAGTTCCATTTTCTAAGTCTTCAATTCTGAGCAGATCTATTCCAAATGCTCAAATAAGTTCAAATTCCTCCCACAAATTCAACATTTGAAAGATAACAATTCAACATAACAGAAGTTCAATTAAGGCTTCTTGTTAAAAAAACACATTTAAAAGATCAATAAAGTTGATAAACCTGTAGTCAGACCAACCAAGAAAAAAATAGAAAAGACCCAAAGTACTAATATTATACATGAAAGAGCAATAATCACCACTGATCCCATGACATTAAAAGGATAATAAATGAATACATTCAACAACTCGGTGCTCACAAATTTGGTAACATGGATGGAATGGACTAATTCTTTGAAAGATACAAACCACCAAAACTTATACAAGGAGAAACACAAAGTCTATGTGGGCCTATATTAATTAGACAAATTCAATCAGTAAGTAATAACCTTCCAAAAAAGACAGTACCAAGACCAAATGGCTTCAATTTTAATTTTTTTTCTTTTTTGAGACAGTCTTGCTTCGTCGACAGGCACCAGGCTGGAGTGCAGCAGCGCGACCTCGGCTCACTGCAACCTCTGCCTCCTGGGTTCAAGTAATTCTCCTGCCTCAGCCTCCCAAGTAGCTGGGACTATAGGCGCACGCCACCATGCCCAGCTAACTTTTGTATTTTTAGTAGAGACGGGGTTTCACCATGTTGGCCAGGATGGTCTCAATCTCTTGACCTCACGATCCGCCCGCTTCGGCCTCCCAAAGTACTGGGATTACAGGCGTGAGCCATCATGCCTGGCCTTCAATGGTAATTTTTACCAAACATTTAAGGAAAAAAATACCAATTCCCCACAGTCTCTTCCAGAAAATACATCAGTCCCACTTTATCTGCAGTTTTGCTTTCTTCAGTTTGAGGTATCTCCAGTCAACTGCAGCTGTACTATATCATCTCATATCATCACAAGAAGGGTGAGTACAGCACAATAAGGTATTTCGAGAGAGAGACCACATTCACTTAACTTTCATTACAGTACTTTGTAACTATTCTATTTTATTAGTAGTTATTGTTGTTAATATCTTACTATGTCTAACTTATAAATTAAACTTTACCATGGTATGTAAGCACAGGAAAAAACATAGCATATACAGATTAACATCCATAATCTGAAAATCCAAAATGTTTCAAAACCTGAAACGTTTGGACAATGAATGAACCACTTGACCTCATGTGATGAGTCACAGTCAAAACTTTGTTTCATGCACAAAATTATTTAAAATACTGTATAAAAAAATTACCTTCAGGCTATGTGTATAAGATATATACGAAACAAATAAATTTCATGTTTAAATTTGGGTCTCATCCTCAAGATATTTAATTATGTATATGCAAATATTCCAAAATCTGAAAAAATCCAAAATCGGAAACACTCTGGTCCCAAGCATTTTGAATAAGGGATATTCAACCAGTATACAGTTTGGTACTATTTGCTGTCTCAGGTATCCACTAGGGGTCTTGGAACATATATTCCTTTAGATAAACGGAAACTACTGCAGAAGCAAAAGGTGCACTTCCCAACTCATTCTATGAGGCTAGCATTACCCTAAAACCAAACCAGACAGAGACATTACAATAAAGAAAATCTACAGACCAGTATCTCTCATGAACATCAAGAAAAAACTGCTCAACCAAGTATTAGCGAATTGAATCCAACAATGTATAATAAGAGTTACACACCACAACCAAGTGGGATTTCTTCCAAATATGCAAAGCTGGTTCAATATTCAAAAATTCAATCAATGCAATCTACCATCAACAGGCTAAAGAATAAAAATTATATGGTAGGCCAGACGTGGTGGCTCACACCTGTAATCGAAGCACTTTGGAGGCCAAGGCGGGAGGATCACCTGAGGTCGAGAGCTCAAGACCAGCCTGACCAACATGGTGAAACCCCATCTTTAAAAAAAAAAATTATATGGTCATATAAATTGATGCAGAAAATGCATTTGACCAAATCCAGCATGTATTCACGACTAAAAACCATCATCAAACTAAGAAGAGAAAGGATCTTCCTCAACTTACTAAGGAATTCTACCATATCAAGAGGCTAAAGAAGAAAAATTATATTGTCATATCAATTGATGCAGAAAAAGCATTTGACAAAATTCAGCATCTATTCATGAATAAAAACCATCAACAAACTAAGAAGAGAGAGGATCTTCCTCAACTTAATAAGGATTACCTTAAAAAACCTATAGCTAACATTTAGGGTGAGAAACAACATAATTTTCTCCTAAGATTAGAACAATGCATGTCCCCTCACACAACTCCTATTCAACATCATACTTTAAGTTCCAGCTAATACAGTAAGACAAGAAAAAGCAATAAAAGGTATACAAATTGAGAAGAAAAAAATAATACTGTCTTTGTTCCCAGGTGATTTTCTATGTGGAAATTCCCAAAGATTCAATAAGAAACCTCCTGAAACTAATATGCAAGTATAGCAAGATTTCAGAAACAAGGTTAATATACAGAATTCAGTTGCTTTCCTATGTACCAACAATAAATTTGAAATTTAAAGAACAATACCATTTATAGTAGCTCACCATTCCCAGTGAAATACTATGGAACAAATATAACAAAGTATGTACAGAATCTATATACAAAAATTATAAAACTCTAATGAAAAATATCAAAGAAAATCTAACTAATAGGGAGACATTCCAAGTCTACAGATTAAAAGACTCAACTGTTGTTGTTGTTGTTCAGTTAGGGTCTCAGTCTGTCACCCAGGCTGGACTGCAGTGGTGTGATCATAGTTCACTGCAGCCTCGAACTCCTGGTTCAAGGGATCCTCTGCCTTAGCCTCCCAAGTAGCTATGACCAGGTGCACACCATGCCAGGCTGATATTTTTAATTTTTTTGTAGAGACAGGGTCTCATTACATTCCCCAGGCTGGTCACCAACTCCTGGCCTCAAAAGATCCTTCTGCCCCAGCCTCCCAAAGTGCTTCGATTACCAGTGTCAACCACCGTGCCCAGCCCTTCAATATTTTTTAAGATGTAAATTCTTCCCAACTCAATCTAAAGACTGAATGAAATCCCAATCAAAATTCCAGCAAGTTATTATATAGATAACAACAAACTGTTTTAAAGTTCATACGAAATGGCAAAGACATAGAAGAGCCAACACAATACTGAAGAACAAAATTGGAAGATTCACAGTACCCAATTTCAAGACTTACTATAAAGCTACAGATATCTGGCCAGGCACAGTGCCTCACTCCTGTAATCCCAGCACTTTGGGAGCCTGAGACAGGTGATCACCTGAGGTCAGGTGTTCAAGATCAGCCTGGCCAACAGGGTGAAACCCTATCTCTACGAAAAACACAAAAAATTAGCAGAGTATGGTGGCGCGCACCTGTAATCCCAGCTACTTGGGAGGCTGGGGTGCAAGAATCACTTGAACCCAGGAGGTGGAGGTTGCACTGAGCTGAGGTCATGCCACTGCACTCCAGTCTAGGCAACAGAGTGAGACTGTCTCAAACAACAGCAACAAATGGCACTGAGGCAACCGGATATCCATGTGCAAAGAAATGAATCTATTAATAGACACAGACCTTACAGCCTCCATAAAAATTAACTCAAAATAAACCATAGGTCTAAATGTAAAATGCAAAACTAGAACTTCTAGAAGAAAACACAGGAGAAAATCTAAGTGACCTTGGTTTGGTGATGAGTTTTTAGATACAATATCAAAAGTAGAATTCATGAAAGAAAAAACCAATTTTTTAATTAAAATTTAATAAATTTATTAAAATTTAAAACTCCTGCTCTGCAAAAGACACTGTAAAGAGAGTAGTAAGACAAACCACAGTCTTGGAGAAAATATTTGCAAAAAATATAAAGGACTCGTATCAAAAACATACAAAGAACTCTTAAAACTCAACAACAAGAAAAACAATCCAATTTTAAAATGAGCAAAAGATCTGAACAGACACCTGTTATCTAACAAAGAATTTGTCTGATCTTTGTCCCAGGTTTCTGGCACAGAGATTCTAAAATCCTTGGAATTTTCCAAGTGACAGAAGTGTCTTTGTTATCCGTGAGCTCCTCGGACCACATCTGAGTTTACACTAATTAAGTAACTCATGGTGGGCCCCTAGAGCTTCAAGATGGGAGGCTAACAAAGAACATCTAAATAGTAGAGACATTCCAACGACACAGATTAAAAGACTGAATTTTTGTTGTTGAGATAGGGTCTCACTCTGTCACCCAGGCTAGGGTGCAGCAGCATGACCATAGTTCACTGTGCCCTCGAATGCCACGCCGCTGAACACACTGATGTGCTGGCAGCAAGGGTTGGAGGTGGAAGGTGACACATCCTAATCTCACTGGGAGAAGAAACAGAACTTTTGTGTTCAGGAACCTCCCAGGCATTACCCTGTGTGACTCTTCATTTGGCTAGTCCTGATGTGTACTCTTTATAATAAAACTGTAATTTTAATTACAGTTTTTCCTGACCTGTAAGTCTGGCCACTCTCAAAGAAGGTTCCAGAGAATGTGGCCAGGTGCAGTGGCACACGCCTGTAATCCCAGCACTTTGGGAGGCCAAGGTGGGTGGATCACCTGAGGTCAGGATGGCCAACATGGTGAAATCCCATCTCTATTAAAAATGCAAAAATGGGCTGGGCGTGGTGGTGGGCAACTGTTAATCCCAACTACTTGGGAGGCTGAGGCAAGAGAATTACTTAAACTAAGGAGATGGAGGATGCAGTGAGCCGAGACCACGCCATTGTATTCCAGCCTAGATGACAAGAGTGAAACTCCATCTCAAAAACAAAAAAGCATAATAACTACTAATTCATCATATTCAGTAGTTAATTCTACTACTACCTGTGTAATCATTTTCAAATTACTTAACCTCTCTAAGTCTCAGTGTCCTCAACTGTAAATGAGGATAATACTAGATACTTCATAAAGGTGGTGTCAGGAGTAACTGAAATATGTTTACGTGCTGAACATATAGTACATATAATAACAAACAGTAGCTGATTTTACTATCATCATCAGAATAATCATTGTTACCTAGTGCCTAGGAAGATAATCAGGGGCAACACTAAATTTTAGACAATATCATCAATTAAACTCTGCAATTAAACCTTGGTTCCCAGCTTCCTGAAAGTAAAAGTATTTTTCAGATATGTTTGCTTGCAGTTTCTAACCTTCCTTCAATCTATCATACCTCATATAACAACAAAGGTTGACTGGCATCAAAATATAAAATTTATCACACACTAGGGCTAAAAAAAAAATCTTGGTTGGGATTAGCACAAAACTGAGAAGGTTGCCGATTCTGTAACTATAGTATACATGTAGTCTTAGAATAACTCAATACCATTTTTTTTTTTTTGAGACAGTCTCATTCTGTCACCTGGGCTGGAGTGCAGTGGTGCAGATCTCAGCTCACTGCAAATGGCCTCCTGAGTTCAAGCAATTCTCCTGCCTCAGCCTCCCAAGTAGCTGGGGCTACAGGTACACATCACCCCCCCCCCAGCTAATTTTTCATATTTTTAGTAGAGACAGGGTTTTGCCAGGGTGGTCTCGAACTCCCAACCTCGAATGATCTGCCCCCACAGCCTCCTGAAGTGCTGGGATTACAACGCACCCTGCCTCAGTACCACTTTATATGCATTTAACACCTTAACACCAAGGATTATAACATTACTTATAATTATAAAATGAGCATACTTGTTATTCTTCTCCTGTTGCTCTAATAAAGGTCTCTTAAGTAAGTTTTCAAAGGTTAGATCTCAGAGCAGTACCAGTTCATTGCCAGTGTAAAGATGACCACTATGGAAAGAAATGACAGACAGGCCAACCTGGGCTATCCAGAGAGGTCCCTACGCAGGAGGAGGCAGAAGCTGAGTCTGTTGTCTGTAGATGGAAGCTGATAAAGCCAGAGTATGTTTTGTATACTGATCCCATTCTATGAGTTCTGTTCTATCTTATCCTGTTTTCTTAACATATCCTCCAATCTTTACTTAACTAGTAAGGTTATCTACTAGGAATGAAACAGATCATCTCAAAAAAGATACTTACAGATCTCTGGCAACTCATCTGAACCAGCAACTGAAAACAAGTGTGACTTATGGAGGCAATTTTTCAACTCTACTCAGAAACAGGTGTATACCCATCCAAACAATCCCCAATAGGCAATAACTTCATAAAATAATAAAACATGAAACCTAATCACAGAGTCTAGGTAAAATTTAGGAGTATTGCTTAAAAGAAATCGAACAACTAGAAGTATTCATTTCATTTTTTACATTTAGAATACTACGTCCTCCTCTATTCCAATCTGCTGTCAATAAAGATATAGACATAATTATAATTGAATGTTAAAAAATATCATGTCTTAACACAGTATACAATTAAATTATGACTATGCCACAGCGGAAATACGTGTATATCTGGTTTTTTATTAGCTTACGTGAGTTCCTGGAGGGCTTGTTTTGATCTCTGCAGATCTGGCAAATAATGAGAAAGCAATCCTTCTGCCAGTTGCTCCACAGCTTTGTCTTCCACAGTCAAGTCCTCTATTAACCCTTCATCTGGAGAAGTGTCACCTAAACCTGTCCCCAGCAAAAATCAAATTTAGGAACCTATTATTTATTTTATTTTGTTTTTTTAGGCTAGTCAAGTGAAGCAGTGGGAGTAGAGAAAGAACAAAGAAATTTGTAACTCGTTGTGATCAACTGGTTGTAAACACCACTGCACTCAGACCAGCCAGAACCTTTTAAATTGACACAGCTAATAAAAGAAGGCTGGGGAGTAGGAGGTAGAAAGGAAGCCCACAAAGGGGGTCGAGAGCACACACACTCCATCAACCACAGGTATCCTTCTTTTCTTTTTAAACTTTTACCTCTGAGCTTCCTCTAAAAAATCAGTTATAAATGCTCAAAAACTGTTTTTAAGTTACTACTATAAGGTAAAGTCTATGATAAATGAACATTAACATACACAAAATTCTGTGTGTTTATATATTTTTCAGGGCAGAGGATTTATAGTTTTCACTGGCTTCTCAAAGGAATCTGAGGGCCAGGGGCAGTGGCTTCACACCTGTAATCCTAATACTTTGGGAGGTCAAGGCAGGAGAATCACTTGAGCCCAGAATGGCTGGGCATGGTGGCACACACCTGCAGCCCCAGCTATTCAGGAGGCTGAGGTGGGAGGATCGCTTGAGCCCAGAAGTTCATGGCCGCAGCAAACTATGATCGTATCACTGCACTCCAGCTAGGGCAGCAGAGCAAGACCCTGTCTCAAAATAATACACAAATATTAAAATAAAATAAAGGAGCCTGAGGCCAAAACGTGAGTAACAGTCACTGAACTGAAGCATTCTTGCTTTAAAAAGTATGAAGAAATCATAGAAACAAAAAAGGAATGCCTAGAAAAATATATGTTTTCAATTTTATGGAAACAAAAATATAGGTCAACATTCATTTTACATATAGTTTGACATGTTACTTACACGTAAAAGGGGGGTTGTTGTGTTATTTATTAGGAAGGATAAGAGGGATTTTCTAAGAATTTCTCCTCTCTTAAGATTCAGCACCTTAATTTACCATAGAAAGTAGTGTATAATCATTGTCTTGTGTATAAACCTAGACCTGATGCTGGGATCAATGCCTCATCACTTTCCTTTGAATAATAACAGTGTAAACATTGTGCTAGGTATTCGAAAATGTCTAAGATGAGTAACTATCAATCACCATTCTTACCAAGAAAAATACAATTTCTAAATAGGATTTAATGGTTTGTAAGATGGAATCACTAATTTATAGTCAGAGAAAAAAGGCTGGGAGCAGTGGCTCATGCCAGTAATCCCAACACTTTGGTAGGCCAAGGCGAGCGGATCACAAGGTCAAGAGATCAAGACCATCCTGGCCAACAGTGAAAATACAAAAATACAAAATTTAAAAGTGCTGAAAATACAAAAATTAGCTGGGCGTGGTGACACGCACCTGTAGTCCCAGCTACTCGGAAGGCTAAGGCAGGCGAATTGCTTGAATCCGGGAGCCAAGATCGTGCCACTGCACTCCAGCCTGGCGACAGAGCAAGACGCTGTCTCAAAAAAAAAAAAAAAGATGGTCACTTTACTAAAACTACACTCTAAAATTATGATTAATATTAAACTGAAACATCTTCAATCTTCAATCATAGCCTGGTAACAATCAGTAACATCAAATTAGATCACTATATAGAATACAGTTATGACAACACATTGCTTGTGACACATTTCTAGGTAAAATTTTTACCACAGATTTAAATTTTCCCAAAATTGAGAAAAGCTGGACCAGCACAGTGGCTCATGCCTGTAATCCCAGCATTCTGGGAGGTGGAGGCAGGCAGATCACTTGAGGTTGGAAGTTTGAGACCACCCTGGCCAACATGGTGAAACTCCATCTCTAATAAAAGTACAAAAATGAGCCGGGCATAGTGTTGTATGCCTGTAATCTCAGCTACTTGAGAGGTTGAGGCATGAGAATCACTTGAACATGGGAGGCAGGGACTGCAGTGTGTGGAGATCTTGCCGCTACACTCCAGCCTGAGCGACTGAGCAAGGCTCTGTCTCAAAAAAAAAAAAAAAGATTGAGGTAAACAACATGCTATTATATTTGAAATAAGCTTTTTGAAAATCAAAATAAAATTATGTAATCTTTATTTTAACCCTAAGAAATACATGAACAAACTTTGGACTTCTCAAAGTTGCAAGTCAACATTCAAACAGGCAAGAGCTAACTAGAAACTGAAGGACTCCACATATAAAATAAAATATCGCTAAGTGAAGTACTTAGCGATATTAATGTACCAACTGAATAGGAAGTGAATAAGTTACATTCATCAATTATGCCATTGCTTAAGGCTTGATTACAATAACAATGCAATCAGCAACTTTAAGCATTAATAAATATGGAAAACAATTTTCTCTATGTTTTATGATAGGAACACCCCAAAAAAGGGCATTTCAACTTTAAGGAATAACAACTAATTCACTTCACTTACAATACATACATACCTTTTTAACTCACAAACCCTCCTCCTGCCCCAATGGTCTGGTTAATTATTGGATAAGTCTCAGTTACTCATGTTTTTGGGTTTTTTTTTTTTCTCTCTCTTTTAGCCTCTGCTTCCGATAGTTAAGAAATTACTCATGTTTTTATAAATATGTAATTACTAAGTTCAAGGAGCTTCACTGTGGGAGAGTAAAGAAAAAAGGGAGGGTCCTTATTCTATTCATACAAGAAAGGTTTGCTGAACATCTATATTATGTGCCAGGTTCTGAGGTTACAACAATAAATAAGGCCAGTCCCCTTCCCTGAAAGGGCACAATACAAGGAATCACAGAATATAATATGAATATTATTTCCGTAACATTTTCTGTTTCTGCCATTAGAGAAACAGAAAATGCTATGGAAATTGAGGGGAGAAATACTTTCACTAGGGAAGTCTAGGAAAAATTCCTAAAGGAAGTGTGGACATTGAGCTAAAGTTCAAAGGATGGATGGAGTTTTCATTTCTTTTTGTCTATTTGAGTGTTACTGTAAAAGCTTAAAACACTACAGAAGGAGGCACAAACTGTAAAGTAAAAATACTCTTCACGCCCTAACTCCAGTAGGAGTTACTCTGGAGTTTCTCACAGAGCCTTCCAGAAATTGTCTTTGCATACCTATGCATATACTGTTTTTATCACAAATGAACTATTACTCATATCATTCTGCAACTTTTGAAATATGTATCTTAGGTATCTTTTCATACCAACATATAGGGATCTACTACATTCTTTTTTTAACAAAGTAGAATTCTACCATAGTTTGTTTAACCAGTCCCCCACGGATGGGTTATTTAGGTTATTTTCACTTTTTGCTATTTCAAACAATGCTGCAGTGAGCTTCCTTGCTTACTGGCATATTTGTGTCACTTTCTGTAGAAAAATTTCTTAGAAGTAGATTGTTGGGACAGTTTACGCATTTTTTTAAACAGACACTGCCAAACTGCCCTCCTAAGAAACTGGCACCAATTTGTACTCCCACCAACAATCTGTGAGGACTATTTCCAAATGGGGAAGAAATCTACAGCAGGAGTAGAATGGATGCAATATGGATAAAGAAAGCAGCATGAGGAAAGGCTGGAAGACAGCGTAGGACTCTTCTGGAGAGGCATGGGGCATATGCAGCATAGCAATAGTGAGCTGTAAGACCATGTGGAAAGCTAGTAAGGGCCTCTGAATGCCAAGTGAATGGTTTGGACGTCTGCTAATAAGTAGTGAGGAGCTATTTAAGGTTTCTGAGCACAGGAATGACATGACTGAAGCTTTAACTTGGGACAGTGATGTGACAGCAGTGGGGCAGATGCCTTGAAAGAGTAAGAGTGTGGAGGTGGACTAGCCTTTCAACGGCTGTTTTAAGGGTGAAATTACAAGGAGATGGAATTGTATAGAAGAATCTCCTAGAGGTGGAAGGAGAGAGAAAGGAAAAAGTCCAGAGAAATTTCAGTTTTAAGTCAGAGTGACCTACCATCATTAACAGGATGAGACATGTTTTCATTTATGTACATGCCTTATGTGAGATTAGTGAGAAACAATCACGTCAAAGTATCCAGCTAGCAGATGGAGAAGCAAACAAGAATTAAGAGAAGGGCCCAAGTTGGAAATACATACAAGAAAGTCATATTTATAGAAGCGACTTATGAAAGTGTGAAGAGATCGTTGAGGAAAAGCATGAACAGGAAAGTGCTGAGAGCACTACTTGGCGGTAACCCCTTATACTTCTGAAACAGGAAGTAAAACAAAAAGCATATCCAAAGCCCTGCAGTCTTTCTCATCTAGAGCCTCACCTGAACCACAGAACACAGAAAATGCTCTGAGTGACCACTCTCTCAGTTCTCCCAAGGATGGTACATAAATAGTACCATTTTGGGTGCAGTGCAAGTTAATTCCATTCAGTTGATGCCTTAGGGCATTAGAGCTTAAATCTCTCCAGGAACTCTATCGAAAAAGGCTGCTGCAGGAATAGGGATGAGGTAATACCACCAAGCTGACCAGAATTTCATGAGTGAGTGATCAGTATTACAGGATATGTCACCTCTCTGAATTCTAAACTGATCATCTTTCCGGTAAATCCATCCCCCACCGCTACCGTATTGGAGTCAACACACAAACTCAGAATGGCTTCACCATCAACCGCCTCCAATCGCACCCCAATACACCGCTTCCCCTTGGGACTTCAGTTCCGCCCATTCCGCTGGGCAGAGGGGCCAGCGCGGTTCCACGCTTCTGCATTAGGGGCAGAGCCCGGGGGCTGCAGCTGCCAAAAGGCGCTTACTCCCCCAAGGTTTCTCCGGAGTCCCACCCACTCAGGTCCCGGCTCCTCACACCCAGCCCCGTCCGCGAGTCCCACCCGACAGGACGTACCCGGCGTCGGCTCCCCGGCCTCCAGGCTGTCGGGTGGCCGTGTCAGGGCCCCGTCCGGGGACGACGGCCCAGGGACACTCATGTCCCTCCAGCTGGGAACAGAGGGAAAGGGAAGAAGACGTGTGGCCCGTCAGAAGCAAGAGGCACAAATTGCCTCCAGCGTCTCAGCGGACGGAAGCCACTGTCGCACCCGGAAGTGACGGAGCTCCGGTCACGTGCTCGGGAGTTGCCTTTATTCCATGGCGTTGTGAGGACCCCACGCTGACATCGTCCTCTGGCCCCGGACGCAGTGTCAGCGGACTCAGCAGTGCGGGGCTCCCTGCGACCCGATTGGTGGGAGCTGGGAGAGGACGGTGGCGGGTTTGGGCTGCTTCCCAGGGTCACGAAGACTGGAAGAGCGTTTTCCTTGTAGGACGCGGGCGAGCTGTCAGGCTTTGTTCACTGAGGCTAGGGAGAAAACAGGACTTCCAGCCCTAACGCGGCACAGCTTTTTAGTATTGTCTCCGTGTTTAAGGAAAACCTTAAGAACAGGGAGTGCGCGATTTCCCTGCGATTTGGACCATTAAAAAATTCAGTGCCGCCAGGCGCAGTAGCTCACTGCTGTAATCCCAGCACTCTGGGAGGCCGAGGCGGGCGGATTACGAGCTCAAGAGTTCGAGACCAACCTGACCAACATGGTGAAACCCCCGTCTCTACTAAAAATACCAAAAATTAGCTGGGCGTGGTGGCGCACATCTGTAATCCCAGCTACTCAGGAGGCTGAGGCAGGAGAATCGCTCAAACCCGGGAGGTAGAGGTTGTGGTGAGCCAAGCTCTCACCACTGCACTCTAGCCTGGGAGACAGAGCGAGACTGTCTCAAACAACAACGCAAACAAACATTCGGTGCCTAGGTCTCTGCGAGCCTCAGCCTTGTTAACTGGGGCTTTGCCACTATTCTCGTCTCCCCCTGTTTAGTATAGATGAGTGATTTAAGCCCTCTGTTGGAGCACCTACTGAACAAATTCGGCCAAATTATCAGAAACTGCACTTGCTGAGATCCTGTGGAATGGTCTCATGAATTTTGTTGGAAAACACTTACAAAAGGGCATAGGCAGCTTTGGACCAAAGAAAACGATTTAGCTCTGCCCTGTCTAGCTTATACCTACTCATCTCAACTGTAATTGTGGCCTCCTAATGTTGCTCCCAATTATGCCTGTTCAGTTTTCTCAACTGTAACCAAAGCTTACTTCAAAAACATAAGAATTTGCAAGCCTCTGAAACCTGCATTGGCTCCCCATTGCTCTTATCAGTGCATTCACACCCTTTCCTCTTTGAGCCTCTTTTCCTCTTAATATTAGCTCCTCCTTATTACCTATTGTAGGCAGAATGGCCCTTCAAAGAGGTCCACAACCTAAACACCAGAAGCTGTGAATATGTTAGCTTGCATAGCAAAGGGGAATTAAGGTTGTTAATTACTTGGTGTTGAAATAGATTATCCTGGAATCGCTTTAACCAGGAAGGCAGAGGTTGTAGTGAGCTGGGTATCTCCACTGCACTCTACCCTGGGTGACAGGGCGAGACCCCATCTCAAAAAAAAAAAAACAAAAACAAAAACGATTATCCTGGATTGTTCCAGTGGGCCGACTGTAATCACAATGGCCTTCAAAACTGCAAAAGAGTCAAGAATTACAAGTGAATATGAAGAATGATTAGAGAGATACAACATTGTTGGCTTTGAATATAGAGGAAGGGAGCCTGCAGCATTGTGGGTGACCTCCAGAAGCTGGAACCTAAGGAAACATACCCCCGAAGCCTTTCTAATGGAACTCAGCTCTGATGACACCTTGATTTTATCCTCATACTATCAATGTTGGACTTCTGACCAACAGAACTGTAAAATAATCTGTGTCTTAAGTCTGTGATAACTTGTTACAACACCAAGAATAATGTGCTACCCTTCAAGACATCCTTTACTCCATCTGAGCATTCTCCTAAAACTAAGCCCTTTCATGTCTGTAGTGCTCTTGCTTATGCTTCAGCCTGAAATATTCTGTTCTTTTTGTAAACCGAAAATAAAATTCTAAACCCCACAATTGACTGATGGACACCCCCTCCCCACCTTGGCCAAGGGCATTCCAAAGTAAACCTGAAAATCTAGTTTTCCAATTATCTAGATGGAAGTGGGGGTGGGAGGGTTAGTTACAGGGTGGGACAGACATGCCTCATTATACCCTCCTCCCTTTGGAATTCAGGCTCAGCTGAACAGCATTCACATGAAAACAAGAGATCTTAAGACTGCCAGAACAGACATTTTCTAGCTTTTGTAGACTTTTATTTTTGACATCAAATGCCAGCCTGACTCCAGTATAGTGTCACATGACAGACAGCAGGCCCTGAAAGAAACTGAATTATTTAATCCCCAAATATATTTATTTGACATATTTTTTAATGGCCCTGCAAAGCTGTATCTTGTATAGGAAAACCTACAATCTGTAGAAAACCCCTGTTCCTTTTCAGGTGTTTTCCCTGACCCACAAGGGAATTAACCAAGTCTGGCACCTTTTTAAGTCTGGTAAGAGCTCTGAAGCCTGCTACCTAGAGGCTGCCTATGCATGATAAAACCTTGGTTTCTGGATGGGTGTGCTGGCTCACACCTGTAATCCCAGCATTTTGGGAGGCCAAGGCGGTTGGATCAGCTGAGGTCAGGAGTTTGAGACCAGCCTGGCCAACATGGTGAAACCCCATCTCTACTGAAAATACAAAAAAAAAAAAAAAAAAAAAACTGGGCATGGTGGCAGGTGCCTGTAATCCCAGCTACTTGGAAAGCGGAGGCAGGAGAATCGCTTAAACCTGGGAGGCAGAAGTTGCAGTGAGCCGAGATCGCACCATTGCACTTCAGCCTGGGCAACAAGAATGAAACTCCATCTCAAAAAAACAAAAGAACAAAACCCTTGATCTCCACAACCCCTTATCTTTTTTTCTATTTTAATTTTTTCATTTTGATTTCTTTTTTTACTTTAGGCTTGTCAATCAAAACCCCTTATCTTAACCCAGACATTCTATTGACTCCAGGTCTTTAGATAATAACTAAGTCTTTTTTGTTGTTTGCTTACTTCCTAATATAGAGGTAGAGTCTCACTATGTTGCCCAGGCTGCTCTGAAACTCTTGGCCCGGGCGATCCTCTCACCTGAGCCTCCCAAAGTGCTGGGATTACAGGTGTGAGCTACCATGCCAGCCTGATAATCTTTGAATTGCCTGTGACCCTGGAGTCTCTGCTTCCAGGTGTCCCGCCTTTCCAGACCAACCTAGTATACATCTTACATGTTTTGATGAATGTCTTATGTCTCCCTAAAGTATATAAACCCACACTGTAGCCTTGTCAGAGGCATATGAACCAGAGCAACTCCATCTTGAATAGGGGCTGGGTAAAATGAGGCTGAGACCTACTGGCTGCATCCCCAGGAGGTTAGGCATTCTTAGTCACAGGATGAGATAGGAGATCGGCACAAGATAACAGGTCACAAAGACCTTGCTGATAAAACTGCTAGCAGTAAAAAAAGCCAGCCAAGTCCCACCAAAACCAAGATGGTGCTGAAGGTGACCTCTGGTCATCCTCACTGCTCATTATTTGCTAACTATTTTGCATTAGCATGCTAAAAGACACACCCACCAGCACCACTGACAGTTTACAAATGCCATGACAGTGGCAGGAAGTTACCCTATATGGTCTAAAAAGGGGAGGAACCCTCAGTTCCAGGAATTGCCCGCTCCTTTCCCAGAAAACTCATGAATAATCCACCCCTTATTTAGCATATAATCAGGAAATTAGTGTAAGTGTGGTCAGTGAGCAGCCTAAGCTGCTGCTCTGCCTATGAGTAGCCATTCTTTATTCTTTTACTTTCTTAATAAACTTGCTTTCACTTTACTCTGTGGACTCACCCAAATTCTTTCTTGTGGAAGATCCAAGAACCCTCTCCTGGGGTGTGGATCAGTACCCTTTTCTGGTAACAGCCTGACCACCTTAGGCATTATGTTCTCGGGATCTGGGGCTGTGTCACAGGCCATTGGTCATTCACATTTGGCTCAAAATAAATCTCTTCAAATATTTTATAGAGTTTGACTTAATCAACATTTTAAAAGTCCTACTTTTCAGGGCACAGTGGCTTACACCTGTAATCCTACCACTTTGGGAAGCCGAGGTGGGCTGATCAGCTGAGGTCAGGAGTTTCAGATCAGCCGGGCCAACATGGTGAAACCGCATCTCTGCTAAAAACACAAAAATTAGCTAGGCGTGGTGGCGCGTGCTTGTAATCCCAGATATTCGGGAGGCTGAGGCAGAGAATCACTTGAACCTGGGAGTTGGAGGTTGCAGTAAGCCAAGATCGCACCACTACACTCCGGCCTGGGTGACAGAGCGAGACTCTGTATTAAAAAAAAAAAAAAAAGTCCTACTTCTCTTTCAAGGTTCAGCCTAAATAATACCTTTACTTTAAAATCATTCACAATCCCACTTCTCCTTTCATTCAGAAGTTACAGTAATAACCTTTTATCAACTACAAATCATCCTATTTTAGCACTTAATCCATTCTTTTTTTCCACCCCTTGGTAGAGACGGGTTTTGCTATGTTGCCCAGACTGGTCTCAAACTCCTAAACTCAAGCAATCTGCCAGCCTCAACCTCCCAAATTGCTGGGATTACTGGCATGAGCCACTGTGCCCATCTGTTTAATCCATTCTTGTATTAATTTCCCTTGTCTCCCTTTATTAGATTGCAAACTCCAAACATACACTCTTATTCGCAGAAAATCATAATAGGTTCTCAATAAATATTCAGTGAATGAAGGAAGTATTGATTCTCTAGCCCCATTTGCAGATATCTATAACCTGTAAAGCCTGAGTCACACAATACCTACGGCACATGATAAACTGCCTGGTAACCTTAGTTGGTTGTTAGCATTATCTCCTAACAAGATAATAAAGCCATTTAGAATAAAGCCGTGTCCTATGGGTTGTCTGTACCTCTTTATCTCTTAGCACAATATTAAGAATAATACATGGATTTTAAAATATGGGTTATTTTTTATTATTATTTAAAATAAAAACAAGGTCTCACTATGTTGCCCAGGCTCATCTTGAACTCCTGAGCATGAGTGATCCTCCTGCCTCAGCCTTCCAAACTGTTGGGATTACAGGTGGAGTCACCATACCTGGCCAAAATACTGGTTATTTAAATTCAGTGATAAAATTAAACTGTTACACCCTGCCTGTTTTTAATTACCTTTCATTTTGCTTTAAGGAAAAATTCATGTTGGAAATTTGATGATCTTTTTCAGCATTTTAACTTTACTTAATGTGACAAAAACTAATCAGTTAAATAGACAAGGAGGACTTTGTACCAAACCCATCTTGCTTTTCTTTTTCTCCTTTTCCCTCTACCCCCACAGATTTCAGCTCAATGCATCTGTTAGAGGCATTCCAACCAGAGTGACTTCATCATGAACAGAGGCTGCGTAAAATAAGGCTGAGACCTGCTGGGCTGCATTCCCAGGAGGATGGCATTCTTCCTAACAGAATGAGACACAAGGTTGGCCCAAGATACTGGTCTCAAAGACCCCACTGATAAAACAGGATGCAGTAAAGAAGCTGGCCAAAACCAAGAAGTCGACAAAAGTGACCTCTGGTAATCCTCACTGCTCATTATACATTAATTATAATGCATAACACACTAAAAGACACTCCCACCAGTGCTATCACAGTTTACAAATGCCATAGCAACATCCTCCAGAAGTTACTCTATATGGTCCAATAAAGGGAAGAACCCTGAGTTCCAGAAACTCCCTTTCCCCGGAGAACTCATTGAATATCCACCCTTTGTTTAGCATATGATCAGGAAACAGCCGTAAGTAATACTCAGCCAGTCAGCCCATGGCACTGCTCTGCCTATGGAATAGCTATTCTTTTGTTTGTTTACTTCTCTAATAAACTTGTTTTCACTTTACTTTGTGGACTCACCCCAAATTCTTTCTTGCATGAGATCCAGAACCCTCTCTTGGGGTTACCAACACATCAGGTGCTTGTTTAATACCCTGTGTTCCAGTCTCCGTGAAATGGCTGCTATATGCTTAACATAACACTGCATGTGGCACAGAGCTCAAAAGCAAAATATCAGAATCTGATTGCAAGGAAGTAAATACAATTTGTTGATTTATATGTATTTTTAAATGCCTTTCATTTCTCCCATTCCCTTTCACGCACCAAAGTTATAATTCACTCCAAACATCTTAATACCTAGAACTGGACTAGGCATTGTAGAGGGTAAAAGTAAAAATCCTGGTTCCTGTGCACCAGGAATTTATGTTCTACCATTCAAACATAGCAGAATTAGGGAGCATGACAATAAGTGCTAAGTTATGTGAAAACAGACCTAGAGGAATGTAAAGGACATGATGTCATCTTAGTTTCCTATGGCTAGTGTCATAATTACAAACTTGGTAGCCTAAAACAACACAGTTTTATTTTCTTACAGGTCTGGAGCTTAGAAGTCTGAAATCAGACTCAGTGGGCTAAAGTGAAGGTATCAGCACAGCTACTTACTACTGGAGGCTCTATGGAAGAATCTGCTTCCCTAGAATTTTGCCTTTTCCAGTTTATAGAAGCTGCAACTTTTTTGGCTCATGGTCCCATGTCACATGGCCTTTCCCCCCCTGCTTTCATTGTCACACACCTTCCCCTTGCTTCCCTTGTCACATCACCTTCTCTGCCACTCCAGTTCTCCTGCCTCCTTCATATAAGGACTCTTGTGATTACATTAAGCCCACCTGCATAATCCAGGATAATTTTCTCATTTCAAGGTCCTTAATTTACTTACATCTGCAAAGTCCCTTTTGCCATGTAAACTAGCATTCACAGACTCCAAGGACCTGAATACGGACATCTCTGAGGGGCCATTATTCATCCTATCACAGATATGCAGTTGTACAGTGCACAAGTGGAAAGTAACTAGGGAAAGTTTTAAAATTTAATAGAGGAAATGGGATTTAAGCCATACCTTGAAGGACAGGTAAAATGTACTCTGCAGAGAAAAATTAGTAAAGTCTTTCAGGCAGAAGAAAACATCATGAGTAGGAAAAATATGCTTCAGAGTCAAGGGCCTCAAGGCAGTAACTGTCCTCTGGGGAACACAAGATTGACACAGATTAAATGGTTAGTAGAAGGACCTAATAGAGAAAGGTACTGCATAGTCAGTTAGGCCAAAAGAATTTAAGAAGACAAAAGAAAACATAAAATGTAGCTCTGAATAAGTTAGTTCAAAGAAACTATATCTAAAAAGTGTTAAACACTGTGTGTGTGTGTGTGTTTATTCATAGCAAAAATAAGGCCATCGGATTTCAAGGACTATGAAATGCAAAACAGGAAGGGAAAATATAATGCAATAAATACATCAAAACTTTATTCACCTTTCAGTTTTGCTATTTCAAATTTTTCTATATCCTTTATTTTTTGCTGACCTGAAGGGAGAAGGTAGGTAAGAGGTTCAAGTAAAGAGAGAAACATTAGTCCATGAATATTTTCTATTCCTTTTATAGATCAGATGTCCTATATTTAGAATGTACTAAGATTTGATAAAATCTATTCTGTTTGACCTACTTCTCTCACAGGCATTTATTTCTACCCTCCCCTTTATCTCTCTCTTGATCCTTTTCCAAAAACAGAAGAAAGTTCTGGAAGAAGACAAAGCAAGGGGTGATGCAAAAGATTTCAGTGAATAAGATGTCAGGACTGGCCAGGTGCAGTGGCTCATGCCTGTAATCCCAGAACTTTGGGAGGTAGACATGGACCAATCACTTGAGGCCAGGAGTTTAAGACCACCCTGGCCAACATAGGGAAAGCCCATCTCTACTAAAAATACAAAAAATTACCACGTGTGGTGGCTCATGTCTGTAATCCCAGCTACTCGGGAGGCTGAGGCATGAGAATTGCTTGAACCCAGGAGGTGGACGTTGCAGTAAGCAGAGATTGAACCACTACACTCCAGCCTGGGTGACACAGCAAGACTCTGTCTCAAAAAAATAAAAATAAAAAATAAGGATCAGGGCTGCAGAGAAAAAGGGAGGGGAAAGGGGAAGATAAACAAGAGAAAGATACTACAGCCCATGACCTTATGCTTCTATTGGATAGATGTTGAAAATATGAACACATTCATATAGTCTGATGCTCTTGCAAAATAACTGAAAGGAAGGGAAGGAATTGTAAGTAGAAAATCAAAGAAATTGGGGTACTAAAGAAAAGCAGTTTACCATTTTGCCTATGGTTAGCCACTTTTTTAAAACTACTTTTCGCTTGTATTTACATAAGAAATATTCTTTCACATTAGCAAAGTGCTGAAATACTTCCACCCACTATAACTCTGCTATACTTTCCACATTCATTCCTTGCATTATATAACAAACATATTTTTACATGGCTTATTTCACCAACACCTCCTCCTAACTCTGGCACCAAAAGTTTTGCAAAATATATGCAGAAGTCAAAAGCAATGGCTTTGAAATTTTTAGAAAATGAACACAATTACTAGAAACATTTTATTTTAGTCATTATGGCTCATTGAAGCCTCAACCTTCCAGGCTTAAGCAACCCTCCCGCCTCAGCCTCTCAAGTAGCTGGGACCACAGGCGGGCACCACCATGACCCAGTAATTTTTATTTTTGGTAGAGAGGGGGGTCTCCCTGTGTTCCCCAGGCCAGTCTTGAACTCTTGGCTTAAGCCATCTTCCCATTTCGGCCTCCCAAAGTGTTAGGATTATGGAAATGAACCATCATACCCAGCTGCAATACTTTACATAACCAAATACAAGCCAAGTTTTGTTCAGACTTACATTTTCTTTCCTTTTTTTTTTTTTTTTTTTTTGAGATACGGTCTCACTCTATTGCCCAGGCTGGAGTGCAAGTGCACAATCATGGCTCACTGCAGCCTCAACTTCCTGGGTTCAGGCGATCCTCCCACCTCAGCCCACCAAGCAGCTGGGACTACAGGAGCGCACCACCACACCTGGCTAATTTTTGTATTTTTTGAAGAGATGAGGTCTCCCTGTGTTACCCAGGCTGGTCTTGAACCCCTGGGCTCAAGTGATCCACCTGCCTCACCTTCCCAAAGTGCTAGGATTACAAGCATGAGCCACTGCACCCAGCCCAAACTTCTATTTTCATATAAACATTAATTTTTTTTTTGACACAGAGTCTTACTCTGTCATTCAGGCTGGAGTGCAGTGGCACAATCTCGGCTCACTGCAGCCTCTGCCTCCCGGGTTCAAGTAATCCTCCTGCCTCAGCCTCCTGAGTAGCTGGGATTACAGGCACACGCCACCACGCCCAGCTAATTTTTTTTTTAATGTGTTTTAGTAGAGACGGGATTTCACCATGTTGGCCAGACTGGTCTCAAACTCCCAACCTCAGTTGATTCACCTGCCTCAGCCTCCCAAAGTGCTGGGATTACCATCATCACACCCAACCTAAAGTAATGTATTAAAATAAGAGATTGAAATTCAACTTCCCTTATCTCTTTTATGTTATTCGAGGGTCACTAGAGGTACCATCTCAGGTACTGTACAGTCAAGGCAGGCTAGGCTATGCTCCTGTAACAACCTTTACATTTCAGGGCTTAACATACACACATCTATTTTATGACGGGCTCTGCTTCACAAAGTCTTCACTCACAGACCCTGGCTGACAGCCTCCACCATAAGGAGGGACACCCCTAGTCATTACCATAGGAAGAAGAAACGTGGCAAATTGCACACTAACTCTTGAAGACTTTCACCCTCAAGATGACAGGGGTTACATTTCATTGCCCACAGCTAGCCACATGGCTATACCCAACATCAAAAGGGTGGGGAAGCATTTTCCTAGCAGGTGCTTGGGAAAGGAGAAAAACAGAATGTGAATAATATCAGTGACTATCACAGGTGCCAGCAACTAGAGTCTTTCTTCTATTAGAGTCTTTCTTCTTGAGGCAATCTGGGAAAAGACAGGATTTTTCAGAATAGGATTTTTTCTTTTTCTTTTTCTTTTTTTTTTTTTTTAAGAGACGGGGTCTCCCTATGTTGCCCAGGCTGGAGTGCAGTGGCTATTCACAGGCGCAATCCCACTACTGATCAGCACTGGAGTTTTGACCTGCTCCATTTCCAACCTGGGCCAGTTCACCCCTCCTTAGGCAACCTGGTGGTCCCCTACTCCAGGGAGGTCACCATATTGATGCCGAACTTAGTGCGGATACCCAATCGGCATAGCGCACTACCGCCCAGAACTACTGGGCTCAAGTGATCCTCCCACCTCAGCCTACCGAGTAGCTGGGACTAAAGGCACGTGCCACCGCACCCAGCCAGAATAGGATTTTTTAAAATAGACTTTATTTTTTGGAACTGTTTTGGGTTTACAACAAAGTTGAGCAAAAAGTACAAAGGTCCCCTATGTCCCCTGCCCAAACACACTCACACCCACACTACCAACAACTCCCACCAAAATGATTCATGTATTACAATCAATGAACCTATATTAATACATTGTTATCACCCCAAATCCATAGTTTGCATTAGGATTCACTCTTGATATTCCCCATTCTGTGGGTTTTGACAAGTGTATAATGGCATATATTCACCATTGGAGTGTCATACAAAATAGTTCTAATGCCCCCAAAATCATCTGTGCTCACCTGTTCACCCACTCTCCCTGCAACTCCTGGCAACCACTGATCTTTCCACTGCATAGTTTTGCCCTTCCCAGATTGTCACATAATTGGAAACTTATAGTATGTAGTCTTTTCAGACTGGCTTCTTTCACTTAGTAATATGCATTTAAGTTTCCTCCATATCTTTTCATGGCTTAAGAGCTCATTTCTTTTTAGCACTGAATAATATTCCATTGTATGGATATACTACAGCTTATACATTCACCTACTGAAAGACATCTTGGTTGTTCCCAAGTTTTGGCAATTATGAATAAAACTGCTATAAATCCATGTGCAGATTTTTGTGTAGACATAAGTTTTCAGATCACTTGGGTAAATACCAAGCAGTGAGATTTCTGGATCATAGGATAAGAGTATGTTTAGTTTTGTAAGAAATTCCAAAACACTCTTCCAAAGTGGCTGTACCATTCTGCATACCAATGAGCAATGAATGAGGGTTCCTGTTGTTCTACATCCACATCAGCATTTGGTGATGTCAGTATTTTGAATTTCACCCATTGTAATGGGTGTGTAGTGGTATTTGATTGTTTTAATTTGCAATTTTCTAAAGGCATATGAAGTTGAGCATCTTTTCATATGCTTCTTTGCTATCTATATATTTTCTTCAGTGAAATGTCAGTTGAGATCTTTTGCCCATTTTTGAAGCAGGTTGTTTGTTTTCTTATCACTGAGTTTTAAGAGTTCTTTGTATATTTTGCCTAACAGTCCTTTATCAGACATTTTTTTTTTTAGATGGAGTCTCGCTCTGCTGCTCAGGTTGGAGAGCAGTTGAACCTCCACCTCCCAAGTTCAAGTGATTCTCATGCCTCAACCTCCTGAACAGCTGGGATTACAGGCATGTGCCACCACACCTGGCTAATTTTTATATTTTTATTAGAGACAGGGTTTCACCATGTTGACCAGGATGGTCTCGAACTCATGACCTCAGGTGATCTGCCTGCCTCAGCTTCCCATAGTGCTGGGATTAGAGGCGTGAGCCACTACACCCGGACTGTCAGACATGTCTTTTGAAAATATTTTTCTCCCAGTCTGTGGCTGGTTTTCCATTCTCTTAGTTTTTTTTTTTCTTTTATAAAGATGGGGCTTCACCATGTTGGTCAGGCTGGTCTTGAACTCCTGACCTCAAGTGATCCACCCACCTTGGCCTCCAAAGTGCTTGGATTACAGGCGTGAGCCACCACGCCCGGCCGATTTAATTTTTAAAATGAAAATTAGAAAGGAACTTAGGACAGTATGTCTCTATAGAAAGAGGGCAGATTTTCAAATTACCCACAAAAGCACGACCAGTTTTGACATTTATAGTCAGGGACACCTTTCTGAAGTATACCTCAGTAGAAATGATGGCAGCAGTGGCTCATCTAGAGTGGCCATTGCCAAGACACCAGCTACAGCAGGGGGTGCTGGGTAGTTCCTTGAAGGAAACAACACTTCATGGAGCAGGCAGGATCCCTGCCCTTCCCAGGAGCCACTGCAGCTGTCCTGCAGTGGCTGCAGACCCAGGTGTCTCTGTGCTCTTGGGAGTCTGGGAGGGTCCCCCTTCTCCCCACCAGCACCTGCTTCCTGCCTGGCTTCTCCCCACTGTCACCACCTGCTCCAATTGTGGAGCAAGGTTGGAGCCGAGCCCCAGTACTACTGCAGCCCAGCCAGGTGGGCGCATGCTCAGGGCAGAGCTGACACACCAGCCCCCTTCCACATCAGTCCCCTGCAGACTTTGGATGCTAAGGATTGCAGCAGGGAAGCAGAGGGGGGAAGCAGAGGGGGGCTGCAGGCAGCTCAGCACTGGACTGCAGACATCCCTTAGCATGAACAGCCTGGGCACCCATGAATGACAGTGAGAGGCAGACAGGCTCCTGGGAGGAAGGGAGTGGATCCCCAGTGAAGCCCCACCTTCAGGCCACGGAACATCCTACCAGTCCTGCCCACCAGAGGGGAAATTCATGGTGCTCTTTTCTGGGCCGACCCATCACTGCCCATGGACCAATCAGCATACACTTCCCCCCTCTGAAGACCATAAAAACCCCCAGACTCAGCCAGAGCAGAGCAGACATCCAGATGACCAGCTGCAGAGAGGAGCTACCATCTCCAGGGCCTCCTCTCTGCTGAGAGATGCAGACAATGGGAGAGCCAGCTGCATAGAGGAACTACCCTCTCTGCTGAGAGCTGAACACTTGTGGGGAGGACCTGCCTGAGAGAGAAGCCACCCACTCCAGGCCTCCTGTCCTCTCTGCTGAGAGCTGCACAGATGACGGAAGGACCAGCCTGCAGACAGGAGCCACCCACTCCAAGGCCTTCTCTCTGCTGAAAGCTGAACACTTGATGGGACGATCTGCTTACAGAGAGGAGCTACTCACTGCGGGTCTCCTCTGAGCTGTTCTAACACTCAATAAAGTTCTTGTTCATCTTGCTCACCCTCCACTTGTCTGCATACATCATTCTTCCTGGACACAGGACAAGAACTCAGGCAAAGGCACCACCAGCCACAGAGGTTTCTAGCCAGAAAAGCAATGCCTCAAAGATCCCAAAAAACAAATAGCAAAGGATTAAAGTCAAAAGATATGTTTCAAGCCCAGCTAAGATAATAATTAGCTGTGTTAGATTTTTTTCTCACTAACTAGCAAGTAGAGAAGTCCAGACTTCCTAAGCAAACCAAGGAAGTTTTGATCCACTGAACTCAAAAGTCCAGGGGTTGCTCTGGCTTCAAGGATTTCTATGTCTGCTCCTCAGCTGAAATAGGAATCTCTCCCTCTCTCTCCCTTCGATTCTCCACTCTGCTTTCTCCCACATAGCATTCACTCTAGCAGCTCTCTCAATATGATAGAAAAATAGCTCCATAATTTCATGATCCTTACATCTCCCAGGTAAAGCCAGCTCACTCCTAGCATTCAATGATTTCAATCCCTTAAAAAAAAAAAAAACTCAAAGCCAGGCACAGTGGCTCATACCTGTAATCCCAGCACTTTGGGAGGCTGAGGCAGGTGGACCACTTGAGGTCAGGAGTCCAAGACCAGCTTGGCCAACATGGTGAAACCCTGTCTCTACTAAAAATATAAAAATTAGCTGGCTGTGGTGGCACACGCCTGTAATCCCAGCTACTTGGGGGGCTGAGGCAGGAGAATCACTTGAACTCGGGAAGTGGAGGTTGCAGTGAGCCAACATTGCACCACTGCACTACAGTGTGGGCAACAGAGCAAGACTCCATCTCAAAAAGAAAAAAAAAAACACTTAAATGACTTGGATTACATGCCCATCCATACACCCCTCTGCATCCAGGGGAATATAGTGGACCCTGATGAGTCAGTGTGGGTCACATATAACAGAGAAAGGCAGAGCCCCTTGATTGACAGACCTGGTAGGAATTATAGAAAGGCAATGGTCAGTACCTTAAAGGAAAATCAGAGTCCTATTACCAAAAAGAGGAAGGAAATTGGCCCAACCAAAACAACAGATGTCAACTATATCAGTTATGAGATTTTAGTCATCACTTAATCTCTAAACCTCTGTTTTTTTCATCAGTAAAGGAGGCATGGTAATGATAATACCAGACCCATTACTTGATAGAGTTTTCTAAGAATCAAGCACATATTACACAAACAACATCTATAAACTGTTGTAAGACACTATTGTAAATAATAGCACCTACTAACTGAGTACTTATTATGTACTATAAGAAATAGTATTATTTCTGTTATTAGTGCCTTGGATACATATATTCACTAACCTTCATGTGATCTCTTTAATAGACTTTAGGTTTCCTATTTTATTTTATTTTTAAAGACGGGGTTTCACCATGTTGGTCAGGCTGGTCTTGAACTCCCGACCTCAGGTGATCAGCCCGCCTTGGCCTCCAAAGTGCTTGGATTACAGGCGTGAGCCACCATGCCCGGCCGACTGTAGGTTTCCTAAATAACTGTTCAATGTTAATTTGGCTTCTTATGTAGACTTTTCTGTTGAGATAAGAGGGACTAAATGACTTAAATGAATATCAGAGGGCTTGACAATTCTATGTTTTATTACAAATTCACTTCTTTTACACAAATCAACTTCATACAATAAGCATGTTTTTAGAGGTTAATGTCAACTGGCTAAGCTGGCAACTGAAATTCCCAATCTGCAAAGTTAGATGATCAAGCTGTGGGCTGGGT